>OMKZ01014729.1:0-20994 GCA_900302535.1 Neoniphon sammara
GCTTAACCGTATCATTTCCTAGGTTGTTAAAAAATAAGCAGCGAAATAAAGAAATTTAACATGATCACAAGATAAGGCGTAATCTCTCAAAATCGTTCTCTGATTGGCTTAACGTGTCCCATGCGTGTTGGGGTAAACAAAATCTGAGGTGCGTGCGCATGCGTGGATGTGGTAATGGAGGACAGCGATCCACACATAGAGGCATTCGTTAATAAGCTCTTATTTGTCTTCTGTGTACAATTGTTGTTCCTATCGATATCAAGACCTTCCTAGCGCAAGGGACAACTTCTGAATCAGTTGGGAGGAGCTGGTTTGTCTTTTCATATTTTGTTTGCACTTCATTAGAATGTGAGCTCTACAATTTACGACAGTCTGCTAACGTTAGCTAAACTAGCTTTAACTGCTATCGCTGTGCTTACAGCTAACGTGGATGGAGGAGGTAGGGTGCAATATATTTGTTGGAATATACATCAGTGATTTAAATGATAGTTAACATTTTTTTTATTACATATAAGATAATGGCTAAATTCGATCAAGCTTTTAGGTCGTAGTTATTTTTGTACCCAGATTTGCTGTTCGAACGTTAAGTTAGCCAGATATCAAAGTTTTCTCACAGCCCATAACTGTACCCATGAGTTGGATAAGGTATTGGCTGTATTCTGTAGTTCAGGAAGTAGTCGGAGGCCATCCCGGACGAACCCATCACGGTGTTAGGGTTCATTTTAACAAGCCTGTCGTTCACGTTGATGATTCTTGTGAGGTAACAGTTAAGGTTACGACAAGATTACAGGCTCACTCTTTGTAGTATGATTTGCATGGTCAAGTACGTGACGACTATGTTTTTAGACTTGAATACAGCTATTAGGCTAGCGGGCTAGCTAATGCTACGCTATCTGTCATTGCATTGTCGTAATATGAGCTAACGTTACTTTAGCAAGTTAGCCAGGTACTGAGCTAACGTTTGCTAGCTAACATTAGTGGGGCCGAGTTTAAAGAGACGCTTAAAGAGACGCTGCGCTTGACCAATCAGTGAAGACAACCCTTTTCCCGCTACAGTGATGCGATGTACACAGACACAATTTTCTGCCAGCGAAATGTTAGCTACATTATTACCGATCTGTGCTAGTGATGACATTAGCTCGCCCTATATGAATTAATGAAAACAAATGGGATGTGTCCTTTGGAGCGTGACATAACAGTATGCTTCCGCTTCTTTTTTATGGATGACAAATACGTGCATATCTCTAAGACTCTGCAGCTGGTTGTGTTGCAAGTGAATAGCAGCACGACTATGTGCACTAAGTTAAATAGATGTACGTTTCATGTTTTAATTGGCCTACATGATGTAAAGCAGAATATATGTACCATGTTATAAATAGTTACTGCTGCCAACCACTTTGGACACCCAGGTATGTTAAAATATTAATACTAATATTTACCCAGGTTGGCCTCACTATTTTGTATGCATATACATTATGAGAATATCCATGGAAGAAATACAAAAAATTTCACTGAAGCGGCTTCTCAGGGCATCTCATCCCAAATTATTTTATTTAAAAGCAGAATTTTGCGGAGTGATGCAAGTACAATGGCAGAATGTCTGATACCTATATGTAAGAAAAGTACTTAATGTAGCCAATGTATTCTTATCTTAAGATCATTGTTTTAAAACAAAAAAACATGTTAGTTTTACTGAGTTGCTATTTTGACAGTTCCATTGAGTGACACCATTGGGAGAAAGACACACAAATGTCAATTCCACATTCATACAAATATTGACAGTAAAACTATGATATGAAGTTGATACCGATATCCCTGTTTAAATTTTTCCTCGGCCGATGTGATATATTGGCGCATCCCTGGTATCCTTGCTCCGTTATACATATCCTATATCTTTACTGATTTCAGAAATCTTGTGTTTGATAGGTCCTACCAATCACACAAGTTGAAATTACTTTGACTTTTACTTTGACTTTTACTTTTTATGACTCAGGGTGCAGGTCAAAAAAGAGCAAAGTGTTTGGCCAAGGGTGATAAATGACTGAAAGAATAGCTTAGCCTGAGATATATGCACAAACAAAATGAAAGAAATAAGTGTACCAAATATCTTTCATACATGTTTTATAGGGGCTGCCACTGAGTTTTGGGATGGCGTCAGACTTAGGTTCCCAAAACCCTGGCTCCAAGGGGATCATGACCTTTTACCCCACAGCTGAGGAGTTCAAGAACTTCAGCCGTTATATTGCATACATGGAGTCCCAGGGAGCACACAGAGCAGGCCTTGCTAAAGTAAGTATGGTTTAGTCTTTCTAAACAATTTAAATAATGCACTACCTGAATTGTCTGATAACAGTGGTACATAATGGTACATAACGCAGAAGTGCACAGCAATCATAAACAATAAATTGTCAGTAAAGCACCATCTTTAACAGATTCTTCTGTTAGCTGCGTGATATTACCATCCAACCAATTGTAAAACAATAATAGTTTTTAAACCAGACTTTGCTATTGGTTAATACAGTGTGTGTGTTTGATGACTGAGGTGCTTACTCATCCATTGCTGCTGGTAGCACATGAAACAAGTTTTCATTGAGACAGCATAGGCTATGACAATGCACAAAAACAATTTAGAATTATATATGCAATGAAATTAAGAATGTAACATCAGAACCAAATATATGTGAGCTGTCAGTGTTTATTACAGTGCTGAATGGGCAGTTATTATTGACCTATTTAGAATGTTCATCAGCCGATTATGATCAGTGCATCCATAATAGAGCTTTCTTCCTTCTCTGATTACATTTTATCTTGTTTGGAAAACCATCAGACCATCGGTTCTCTCGTTTTCCACCACTTAGGCTTTATGTTGTACTTATTTCTACACCCGCTGTCATAAATACGGGGTCAAGACCATTTTTACCGTGGTACTTTGGTCCAGATGATGCTTATGAATTATCTTGGTAATTTTGTTAAAAGTGATTTTCATTTAGCCACAATCCCACTTCTTGGAAATGGCAGTAGCTACCAAACAAAAGAAGCAAAAACACACAATAACTCACTCCTCCCCATTAGATTGTCCCACCAAAGGAATGGAAGCCCAGACGTTCTTATGATGATATAGATGACCTGGTGATCCCGGCACCCATTCAGCAGGTTGTTACAGGCCAGTCAGGCTTGTTCACGCAGTACAACATCCAGAAGAAGCCCATGACTGTCAGGGAGTTCCGCAAGATTGCCAACAGCGACAAGTGAGAAGTGCAGAAATTAAAGAAATGTGTAGTCTTTCATGTCTTCTTGCATTATCATAAAATTGGTTATTAGATGACTATATTTGCAAATGAACAGTGGCAGTTGCATCTTACAGGTCTTGATATTGACAGTTCATTAGTACTGTATGTCACTACTTATTCACTATGGTTGTCCATGCCTTTTCTAGGTTCTGCAGCCCTCACTATGATGATTTTGAAGAGCTGGAGAGGAAGTACTGGAAGAATGTGACATTTAACCCTCCCATCTATGGGGCAGATGTCAATGGAAGCCTCTATGACCCTGTGAGTTGTCATCATGTTATTGCTTTAGTGGATATTTGACAGTGTTTAAGTTTTTTCTTAACACTCTCCATGTCTGGGGACATGTAACGGGGCATGATGAATTTATACATGAAGGATATTAGTTGCCTTGCTTATGACAGTGTTGACAATGGCCAACTGGAATAGAAACGGCCCTCATCATTTGACCCAAACTATCCCACCACAACTACCCCACATTCCTGCCAGCACCCCACTGCTCACAATATGGACACATAGAACAAAATATTATAGTCTATTCTTTGATTTTTTTTAAATTGTCACTTTATGTAGAGGGTGATATAGTTCAGTAGGGTTAGAAAGGGTTACAAAGTATAGTAACCAAAAAAAAAAATATCAGCAGTTGTTGATAAGGTTCCTATGCTCTTGCCCCATAAATATCACATCTTGGCAACTTTAGGATCCTAGGAAATCTGGACTTTCGCTGTCTTATCAATCCTCTTGCTTATATCTCTCATGCATGCTCAACTCATTTTATGTCGGGGGGCAGCATAATGTTCATTTGTTAAGTTAACTCGGTCACAAATTTATACAGAACATATTCACTGTGTTATTGACAGTGCAACATAAGAAAGGTAGAATATACCAAAGTGAAGTTGGCAGTGGGAGAAAGATAAACTCATGAGATTTGCTGACCTTATCACCCCCCACCACCACCACTACACACACACACACACACACACACACACACACACATACACACACTTTGAAGCAGGCAGACCAGTTTGCAGCTTTTATTTTTTGTGTCAGTGTTGTGGAATCACTTGTAGTGACCATGTTCACCTGCTACTCAAGATAGCCAGTCTGCACCTGGGTGTTTATTATCACTCTCTCAATTCTGTTCTGTTGATCTCACTTTGCTTACTACACTGCAGGAAGTGAAAGAGTGGAACATTTGTCACCTGAACACCATCCTGGACACGGTGGAACATGAAAGTGGCATAACCATTGAGGGTGTAAATACACCCTACTTGTACTTTGGCATGTGGAAGACCACCTTTGCATGGCACACTGAGGACATGGATCTCTACAGCATCAATTACTTGCACTTTGGAGAGCCCAAATCCTGGTAAAGATGCAAACTATTCTCTCTTCAGTCAGACGCACACAAGAAGCTTTGATCCCTAAGTTTGTCATCCTAAACAAATAATACAGTTGTGTCTTGCAGCATTTTAAAGCAGTAATGCTTTATCAGTTTAAGTAATGTTGTGAGGCTGGTTTACCTGCTGCTTGAAACCAGTGGCATTGCAGATATGAATACCTGGTGTCAGATATGAATGTTGGCACAAAAGCTCTGCCAACTGCGAATCAAATTGTTTCACATGCCTTACCTACCAAGCCTACTTTGTAAACTTTGTAATCCGACAGTTGCAAGCTGTACTGCGTTAACCAACATTTAGTTAGCATGCAAGTCACTAACAAGCATAGCAGTTGTTGCACACTAGTTTGTGAATACATGAATTGCTGTAAAAAATACCTCTGCTAACTTGCTAGTTTGTGTTATGCTCCTTATCTAAAATTTTTAGCTAGGTGCCAGTTGTACTGCATCAGCAATCTTGATGTACACAACTGAATTTATGAAAATTAGTAATGAGTAATCAACTGAAATATCTTAGTTTTTTTCATGTATGTGTATAATTTTTGAACAAGTTGCTCCTGTGATAACAAATAACAATCTTTTTTTTGATTACAATATCACAGGGACCTGACTGACTGAAATAGCATTTTTCTTTTCTCTAGAAGCCAGCACTTATTTTTTTTGAGAAACAGATCTGTATTTTAATGTTTACCCCCAGCATACTAAAACGTAAAATTGGTTTGGATGACAACTTTGTCACATCATTTAAACAATGTTGTAATGTGCATCCAACATCAGCACAGATGAAGGTGCTTAGGTGATATAATTTGGGGTTTTCAGATAGTAGACAGAGTATTCAAAGTTATACTGAAGCCTACGGTAAATTATGTTATTTTCCATGATGCAGTTAGATAAATGCACAGTGTGAGTTTGTTCATTTGAAGGCTCATTTGAACGTCTACAGGTACTGTGTTCCTCCAGAGCATGGGAAGAGGATGGAGCGTCTGGCTCAGGGTAGGAGACTAGATAAATATTTCTGCACATGTGTGATATAATTTATTATCATGGATGTGCTAGTCATCTATGGGAATCCAATATCTCTCCACCCTCTCTTCTTCTAGGGTTCTTTCCTGGCAGTGCTCAAAATTGTGAGGCTTTTCTGAGGCACAAGATGACTCTCATCTCTCCCTCTATATTGAAAAAATATGGCATTCCATTTGAAAAGGTATTTGACAACATTTATTTGCACTTAAGAATTCTTTTGTTAATGGATATCCTCAGACCTGTGAAGTTATTGTCACACCCATCAGACACACAAACAGAAGATATCACCTGTTCTTTTCTTGCATGTTTTTTTAAGATTACTCAGGAGGCTGGTGAGTTTATGGTGACCTTCCCTTATGCCTACCACGCTGGTTTCAACCATGGTTTCAACTGTGCAGAGTCCACCAACTTTGCCACCCAGCGGTGGATTGAGTACGGCAAGCAAGCAATTTTGGTAAGGACTATAAAATGACAGTGTAGAAAACCATGCTATAATGATATTATAATAATGCTATAATATTACCTGCAAAATTTTCCCTATGAATCACGGTCTATTGTGTGTTTCTCCCCTTTAGTGCTCATGTCGTAAAGACATGGTTAAGATTTCCATGGGTGTATTTGTAAAGAAATTCCAGCCGGACCGCTATGAGCAGTGGCTGGTAGGGCGAGACACAGCACCCATCGACCACTCACGGCCCACCCCGGAAGCTAAGGAGTTTCTCGGGGAGGAGTTTAATGACATCACCACCACCACTGGCAGCAGCAACAGTAACTCCCTGGAGAGCTGTGGAGAGGAGGGAGAACGGAAGAGGTAGGTCATATGTTATGGAAACAAGACTAAGACTGTAGCAGCCCCAGTAGTGGTCTGTATAAGAGACAAAATGGTTGTATGGGCTGAGCAAATGATTTCCATGTTTGGAGGCCTGTGTTGTTGGTAATGGGGCTAAATACTTTATAGCAGTGGGAAGACATTCACACCGCAGTAAATTCTTCCCATAGCAACTAAATCATGTCAGTACCATTTTTTGCCTTAATTTACAGTGAACATATGATATAACATAGAGAAGCTCTGTCATAACTTAGCTCTGCTCTACTTAACTTGCAACACTTTTTTTGCTCATTGCCCACACACAATGCAGCTCTTCAACCAGTTAGATATGTAGTAAATCTGCTCTGTAAACTAAATGCAGGTTCAGTAGATGAAAGCAAATATATCTCTACAAACTGCATGGGTCACTATGATAAATATACTGAATGTTTTTGGCACTAATACAAAAATTTTGTCACTAGTACAAAAATTGGCCGATAGGTTGCAGCAAAAATCTTGAGATCTAGTTCTTGGTCAGCATATTAAGATGTAATGAGTCTGATGACTTAATAATGTCAACTGTTAATAAATTGAGCAGTTTTCTTTAAATCAGTGTATAACGCTGAAGGCACTCCCAAGATCACCTCATTTTTCAAAGAAACACGTCTACATTAAATATTTCAAAGATAGTATAGGAAGTGTACTGTACAATACTTTAAAAGAAGATTGGATTAAGCCGTTCTTCTCTACTGACTACATGAGGCGTACCTCTAACTGCTACCAATTCTCTCCCCCGTTTCTCTTCATGCAACCCTAAGCTCCACACAGAGGATAGAGACCAAGAGACACAGGGTGTGTCTGGAGGTGCCCGAGGAGGTCGTTCCCAAGGAAGAGGATGAGGAAGAGGAGCAGTATGGGAAGCGACCCAGGCTAAGTCTTATACCTCCACGTACTCCATCGCAAGATTGCAGGAGAAATAAAGGTATCACTGCATATTGGTTGACTTACTGGATTCCTGAAGGTCATATTCTCTGTAGGAGGTTTAAGCCTTTAATAATAACTTCTCATTTTGTGGTGAAATAACAAATTTTAATGGAATATAGCTCAAATGAAATTGTGGATTTTTCTCCTCACTTCCCAAAGACAAAGATGTCTGATTTTATTTACAGGCCCACCAAAGTTGGTTGTCACCCCAACCAAGCTCACGTTGATGGATCCATTCCACAGAAGCTTGGCTCAAGGTAATAGTGATATAAGCCGTCCTCCTCACTATGCCAAGACCCGTGCACCTGCGATCTCGTCTCAGTCCCAGTCCAGAAATGGGCATTTGTCAGTAGCAGTTGTGCCCACATGGACCGAAGCCACAGCTCAGCCTACCCGTAAAATGGGGGTAGCAAGCCTGCTCTTCCACAGGACTCTAAGTCCAAAAGACACCCTGCAGGTGCACAGCTACACTCTGGAAAAGCAACAGCACCCTCACACTCAGCTCCAGGTGCATAGCTACGCCAGAGAGCACCAACCCCGTCATCTTCAGCACAAGGCCCATGCACTGTCACACACGCAGGCCCAGTCCCGGTTTCAGGCACCAAGTCAGGAAAGAACTGAAGTGCAACCAGAGTCCAAGATCATTCTTACCAAAGTAGTGCAGAAGGAGGCAGAAGCGGACAGTCCAGGAGAGCAGCAGCAAAAGGAGGAGAAGCCCAAAGTGTCTGTGTCAGTTGAGGCTCAGTCTGAACAGAGACCTGAAGCTGGGCCCACCTGCAGGTCTCCAACCATCCAGACTCAAACACAACCCAAAGAGCTGAAGAAGATCGAGGTGGAGGAGCGCAAGAGCAACAAGCGAAAGGTCTGTCTTTTTAATTTTCTTTGGTATATATTTTTTTTAGAAAATTCATAGACTGCACACAAACACTAGACTAAGTGTGCTGAATTGTTTAGATAATTTTCTTGTAGGACAGGGCATTATGCAACTGTGTGTCATGGAGGGCCAAAAGTATGCTGATTCTAACCAAAAACTGTAATAGGTGATTTCTTACTGATTGGCACACCTTCAGCCAGAGAGAAGGAGCTGTTGCTGTAGTCAAATATAGTCAGTAAAATAGTGGGCTCTATGCCTACTCCCTGACATGTCTGCGTCATAGCAATCATCAGACAGGAAAACCACAGAGCAGAAGGTACATGTCAGTACGTGTAGTTTTGTCGTACATGTGTATTAACATCAGTGGGAAAGTGTGAAAAACATGTTGTGCCAGTGGATAATGTTTGTTAGCAACATACAAGTCAGATCTTCTAAAAGCTGAAAGTGCTGTCCATGTACTCATCAAAAGTAATGGTGTTGTGATGAATAATTATTTAAAAAAGGGGGTTTATTTGAAAAAAGACTGATGGTTGTGAGGATAATTTGAGAATGGTGTCGTAAAAATGAAAAATTTAAACCCATTTCCTACTTTTTTATTTAAAAACACTGGCTTTCAAATCTCACCAAAGTTATTTATAGCGAATACATATCGTCTATATGTTTTCAAATAAAATATTTTTGAATATTTTTCAGAATGAATAAGACCGTCTAGTATTAATGAATTAATGGTACACGGCACTGCTAACATTACTTTGTAACTGCTATTGTAACTGCTTTGTAATGTATCACATGGATTGGACAGTGACATCAGATGTATGTTCAGGTTCTCACAATTAAGTCCACTATTTTTCTTTTTATGCCTGATCTTTGGTGTGTTTGGTTGAAACAAAGACCTTCACACTCTCAGCCCTCCATGGTAGACAGTTTTATACTCCTGCACTAGACAGACACGCACTACACAAAATACTGATACTATTGACAGCACAGGTGATATCGCTAAAGTCTGCTAAAAACCTGGGTCATTGGGTCGGGGCACAGTGGTTTGTGCTTACAGCTTTTTGCGTTTGAGCACAGCATGGCCCACGGGGAACACATCTTTCTTTTTCTCACTGTCAATCTAATATCTAATAATCTAAAAATAATTTGCAGTCACTTTTGGGCATATAACTCATTATGAAATAGGCCTGTTTACTTAGAGCTCTTAATCCGTTTTGTCTTCTTGTGGTTGTAGCCTTGCTTTGGAGTCACGTTGCAGATGCATGTAGGCTTCCGCAGTGCTGGTGGCTCTGTACTGGTGCAATTTCCTTGCATGGTGTTTGCATACTAAACTCTTCAAGCGTAGCCAGTCTCAGTTATCACTGATCACTGCTAACAAAACAGTTATAGGTGGTGATCTTTTGGTGGTGGTGGTGACTTTCTCAGATAATGTTGCAGAATGAGCCATGAAAATTCAATGTTTATCATGCTGTTCAAACCACAGAGTAACCATTCGCCCCTTGTGGATAATGGCATTATCGTCCTACAAGACATCACTCCTGTCAGAAAAACAATACACGATGAGATGAGGGTGATCACTCAGAATCATCACGTAAGTAGTTGTTAGCTGTGACCGATCTCCCAAACGGATGATTGGACATAATGGTTACCCGGAAATGCATGCACACCAGTACAGAGCTCCCAATATGCCTCAACACAGGGATATACTTAGTAACAGCAGATGTTATGTTCATTGCTTGCAGACTTTCTCTGTGTTGAGTTTTCCTCTTGGTATACATCTCTCCACCAGGGGTCAGAAGAGCAGTCATACTGCAAGTCACTGGTGAACAAGCAGCAGCAGCAGCAGCAGCAGCAGGCACAGCTCCGAAAGCTTCCCCGTCATCACCCTTTACTCAGAGAGGCTCCCAGTGATGACGGTACGCAGGATAAGAAGTTTGCTTAACCGTTTATCATGCTCTATAGTTCATCCACTCTATGTAGCATTTTGTGTACCAGTTTCCCAAGTCATGTGTTGTGTAATGTCGGGTCTCATCTTATCTTTTCTCTCGTTATTCCATTTCCAATGGTTATCTTAATGTTCAATCATATCTTGTAAATCCCTCACATCCCCTTCCTTATCTTAACCCATCCCTATGATTTCCTGTGTTTTTCCTACCTCTCTTCTCCATTTTGCTCCCTTTAACTTACACTGCTCCTCCTTTTGCCTGCAGATGTGTGTAGGGATGTAGAGTTTGAACTGGAGGAGAAAGAGGAGTGGGCCAAGCCACTGACCCAGCTGTGGCAGTGTCGGCCCTATAACCCTCAGGCCGAGAGGGAGTACAACAGGACCATGGGTCAGCAGCCTCCCTACTGCTCCATCTGCCTGCTCTTCCACACTTATCACCAGGTAGGGAGCTGCAGGGCTGCATCAGCCTGGCTTATCTGTATTTAAATTACTCAGTTGCCTTGTGGTCATCCTTTGGGTTTACATTTAATTGACAGTCACAGTTATCAATGCCATAACAACATGACAGTGAACCTTTTGAGTAAAAATGCTGTTCAGTGAAAATACTGTGATGGCCTGGTTGGTGGAATGGTGTGTCAGTGTTTAAGGCCATTCAAACAGGAATAGAAAAGACACTTTTACCCAGTTAACATTATTTATGTGCATTTGATGACATGAATGCTCAGCTCAGAAAGAAACAGATGACTTTCTAGTGCTGTGTTTAAGTAACAAGCTGTAAGATCCCATTTTTTGCAGTGACTGTAGAATAACCAAGAGGGCTTGTTAGGCTTAATGGGAAGTGGAGGTTAAAACCCTCTTAACTCTCCTAAAATCACACTGAAGTAGGGCCTCCTGTGGTTTTTCTCTTAGAAGTTTAAAAATCTGTAGGGCCCAGCTCGCCTTCTATTTTCAGCAGCTCTCTGTCCTTTGGTTGTGTCCCCGAACTCTGAAAAAAACAACCTGGTATTGATCCGTGTGCTCTCACCAACGCCATTAGGCCCATTTTGAAAGCACCTTGCATCTCTAAAGTCCTAGACAAGGTCGTTTCAAGACAATTTCTGGACATTGTGGAAAATAATAACATATTTGAAAAATGTCAGTCTGGTTTCTGTCAGCTGCGCAGCACTGAAGCTGCCCTTGACAAGGTTGTAAATGATATCCTGATGAATGCCTATGCAGGCGAGCGCTCTCTGTTTGTGCTGCTGTTGGCCATGGTATGCTAATTGATCCAGAGATGGTGAGACCTCTGAAAGGAGAAGCTCAAGAGCAACTGGTCACAGGTCAGAGGCTGCATGGCAACTGGTCACAAGTTGTTCATCGCTTTTCATGTGTTGTTTTTAAGCACAATGAGAGACCATTTCCAGAGGTTGAGCATTGTACCTTTATTCACAGAGCACTGAAATAAGTGCAAGACCTTACACCGAATACTATCATGATCCGTGGATTTATGAGTTCACATGTAAATACTGGTTCCTAACCTCATCTAGTGTCATTTCAATATCACATTCTGTTTATCACTTGACATGACCTCATTGTTTTCAAGAAGTATCAACAGCATCAAATCTACAAAACAAAACAAAAAAAAACAAAATTGTACAGGCCCACGGCACACCTGCACTGCATGTGTAGACACAACTTTTTGCTATGGAAATAGACCACAATTTGCCAGGTATAGACCACGGCTGCAAGTTCTTGCACACCGCGGTAAAAACAAATTCATTTGCCAAGTGCACTTCATCCATTGTATGAGTCTTGGGTTTATAACCTGGGATAATCTGTAGACCATGCCGGGCTAAAAAAAAATGACTGCTTGAAAAATGTGAATATTAGAGATTAAAAGTATTTTAGGTCTAATATCCACAGGTTTCTTACATTCCTTTCTAGCCTCTGATTTTAAGAAACATCTTTTGAGTAATCCTTCAGTTCAGGGTTGACTCAAGATTTGTTGTTTTGGTAAAGTGCTGTCAGTTCACAAAACTGAATATATCCTGATCTCAGCAGTTGAATTCAATATAAAGTCCTCATCAGTGAAATCTAAACAGTAGCTCGAAGCAGCTGTAGCTTCATTCGTGCAGCACCTGACTTCCTCTCCCTGTGCAACCGGGCTCGGTATACAGGCAGGAGCCGTGTCATGTAGTGATCTGGGCTCTCTGGACCTGCTGCTCCCTCGGAATAGCACTGTTGCTCTGTATTCTCATAGCACAGGTTGAGGCAGGCATCATTCCTAGGGCAAGGTACATTCTGATGATATGAAGTCAGATCCTCTGTCAGACCGCATAGAGCCTCTGTTTCAGCCTGGAATATTAAGTCACTTACGGTGTTGGCAGCTGCCTGAGTCAGTTGATGGAGTGATATGAACAACAGAGAGGCAGATGGTGTGTTTCAGGCAGTATGGCCTTAGATAAAACGCTAAAGGTTCAATGTCTTTTGAACAGACGCTGTGTTTCACTGTCATGTCAGCTGGGTTACAATATTTATCATTTATGAATGCGCAAACCATGCTGTTTGCTTTTACCACAGCTACTATTGCAGATTGCAGGATCTACTTAACCTAGGTTATTCTAGTTATTTCATTTCACTTCTGATTTTTTACTGTTTCATATTAATGTCTTTCTGCTTATTGATCTGTCGTGTATCTGTCTTTCATTGTGAAGGACTTTCTATTACTGTTATTAGTTTTATTTTTTTAAATAAAATGGATATGCAGTAAATCTATCTAAATAATTCAGTATAATGGTAATTAAACGTTTTTATCCTCAGATCTTGAACACCAGATAAGTAACAGGTGCGTTTTAACTGGGTATTTTGTAGTAGATTTGAAGACATCTCAGTCCGTCCAAACTGAGGATCAGATCCATTAGATACTCAACATCATTTCGTCTTACTTTGTATAACATTGTTGTAAACCTTTGCTCTCTTTCTGCCTGAAGTCAGAGTCGAGTAGTGGCAGTTCCAGCGAGACCCTAGTGGGCCGTCACGGGGGCCGGCAGTGGTCCAAGCCACTCATCCCTGAAGTGTGTTTCAACACCAACACCAACAAGACAAACGAGAGTGGAGAGGGTCAGCTGTCTAACCCCTGCTTAGCGGAGGACGGGACCAGCCGGCTGGTCAGCTGTATTCAGTGCTGCGTCCGCGTTCATACCAGTAAGTACCTTTTGATGTAATGGACAGGTGGCTAGTAAGAGTGCACAAGTTGAATAGCTTGAGTGATTATTTAGTTGAAACATACAGTAGCTCTCAAACATATGCATGCTTCAGAGCCTTTCTAATTCTGTAGGGAATCACTTGTAGCCGACTTTTTTTCAGGTCACTATCATACAACCTTTGACTAAAAACTGCTGTTAGTAAGGGATGTGCATGGATCACAAATGAATGAATAGATATGGTGTGTAGACTGTATGTCAGTGGAGGGGTTTGAGGTGCAGTAGTATGCCATTTTACCAACATTGTAATCCAGAATAATTTACAGAGCAGTAAAAGGAATAATACAACATCAGTATTTAGGTGTTAAACTGGCATGTTGATTTAGTTTTTTCTGGTGCCTCTAGTTCATTCAATACTTAGTTTAGTTTCCATTAAATGTAAAATGTTGAATTAGATAACAGTAAGATAGTAAACATTCAGCCAATGCAGTTGGGGTGTCTTTCCAAAAAAAATGTCACAATGTCGCTAACTATATGATAGTTATCATTCAAGACATTTGTTCATTTCAAAAGGCTTTCACAAAAATACTTACAACTCAAATAGTATGTGAAATGTGACGCACATTCACACCTGGCATTAATCATGAGGCTTCAGGTGTCTGTGCAGGCAGGATCCTGGAAACAGAGGCTGCAGTGTTGGGTCTTTCCTGAGCTCTATAAAGAAGCTGCATGCCACATTATCAAAAACATTAGAGGCATTTCCTTTTCACCCCAACCCATACTGCATGAATATGTTGCCTCCTGTTCCTGTTCAGGTTGCTATGGTGTGTCTGGAGATGAGGAGGAGCTCGACAACTGGCTGTGTGCCCGCTGTGAAGCTGATGCCACCACTGAGGTTTGTCAGCAAGATAGAACAAATGAGACATACACTAGATCGGGGGTATTCAACTAAAATTGCAAGAGGTCCAGTAAGTCAACCCTCCTCTTCTGCTGAGGTTGGAACATTTAGATACCTACAAATACAGGCTCATGTTTTTTTTTTTTTTTAACAGACTTAAGAAATCAGTTTAGCTAACATTTGTACTGAATATAGTAGTGGTGTGCACCTCACCCCCTGAGGTTTTGATACGCATCTTAATACATGATCAACAATACAATGCATCTAGATACATTTTACGTAGCCAACAGATCGGTACGATTCAATTCAGCCCTGTCACGATATGATATAATACAACAGTATGAATCTATATTTTGATGGTACCTTTTAACCACAGTGGAAGCAGCAGGTGGTTTCGTAGGGGAAATAGACAACCACTCAGACACAGTGACTCCATGGCGTCTCTGGATGTGGGTCACATTAGTGATGCTACCTGTGTATTTCACCGCTGTTCAGAACAGTTTGTGCATTGCAAAATGTTTATAGTTTCCCGTCTTTCTTATAAAATCCAAAGTTAGTCCACCCTTGCGATTTATTAATGTTTGGTGGAGCATTGTAAATTTCTTCACAGTCGTTCAACAAGTTTGAGGAAACAGGATGAGGAAAGAAAGGAGAGCGCGGGGGAGTGCTTGTTGCCTTTGAGTGAGGGGAGCGAGGTCATGTGACCTGATGTGAACCTTCACACACAGATGAGAGAGAGATATATGCAGGGGGAGAGAAAACAGGAGAGAAACACGCAATGTGAAAGTAACGACAGTTAGTTGATGCCAAAAGTAAAACATGCGCATCATATCGAGATGCACTGATACAGTAAGTGCTGCATAGATTTATCAGAAATTCACTTCCAGATTTGTACTCATATAGGCTGTCTGAATCATAGACATTGAGTTGAGACACCAGTATCTCTCAACTCACAGGTTCACAAGAAGTGTCACTAGTATGTTATGGCAGCCAACCATAGCTGAAACCATAGTAGCACTCTTCTATAAATGAATTATACAAAATGTCCACCTGTGTGCCTGTTAAAAGGCTGACAACACCTTTTGAGGTCACTGCTAAATATGTTTAAAGGCGGAAAAGTGAAACCACATCACATCACACTACCATCACCAAGCTGTACTTGTAGCTTATACTGAACAGATTTCGTCACAGAAAAATAAAATCAAAAGCCTGCTCGTTATACTGTGACCCTCTTATCTAGGTTATTGTTAGGGGATTTTTTCCCCTCAGTTTTGTTTTTGAAATTTGCCTTTTTGCTCGTCAGCTCCAGTCAGCTGCCAAGCAGCGACCCTGAATCTGGTAGGAATTCACTGTCTAGCTGAAGGACACTTCATCAGAGTCGATGCTTCCTGTCACACTGGCTTGAACTCGGCTTCTCATTGAAGGATAGTCTGCCTACTCAATATGCTATGTTGCTGCCATAGTTTTAAATGAAGCATTATCTGATTATGAAATTCTAATGCAGGCATCAGCTTCACTTGTAAGAGCTCGTGATTGCCTGTCTGTTCAAAGGACAGACCAACAGATATGCTGTGTATATAGTTTTAATGTTGCTGGAATTAATTTTTCACAGACAGTTCTTATTTTTTACAAATCTTGTCACACTGAAATTGACAGCAGCGGTTAGAAGTGTTGAATCATGCTGAGAGAACTTAGCACCTTCTCTTCTCCTGTGAATGATATTTGGAACATTTTGTTATTTTTTTTCTAATCAGTCTCTTTGCAACAAGCAGTACTTCAGTCATAAGAAAATGTAGCCTCCAATGTTATATTTCCTGATTCAACAGTATATTGGTGTATATTGGTTTCCGGCTTTGCAGGAAAACCGCACAGTTTGTACTGTAGTGTAATGAGAAACTAAACTAAATGATAAAATGTGGGGTTGACCACATTTTGTGTAGTGATAATCATGAATTTCAAACCCCATCTTGCCCAGGCAGTGCAGCATATACTTATAAGAATATGAGTATCTTGATTTATTACTTTTGTGCTTAATTAACCACAAAGACAACATTTTAGTTAATTCCTCTTTGCTTCAGAGCACAGACACAAGGTTTCTGTGAAACATTGCTTTGATGCAGTCCAATGTAGGCACAAACACCTGGGACCACCAGGGGGCATTTGCTACCATGAGTAGACCAAATGTTTGAACATTGTTTTGTTTACACATTGGTGTTGAAATGTGCTACATACAGATGATGTTGTTTAACCTCCTCTGGCTGTAAAACAAGTCTGACAACAGTTTATTGACAGCTACATTTATATTCCTCTTTACCGCACAAAATTGTTGTGTCTGTAAACCACAGAGAGTTTGATCAAGTCAGCCGTTGTTTTATCACAGTTAACCCCAGATGGCTGCAGTAGATGATGTAGTTAATATGGCTGAAAACTCCATTGGTCTTATTCTCGTCTTTGGTGGTGTAGCTACACATAATATACAGTCTAACAGCAGATCAGACATCTGAAAAATCTGACATCTAAACTGAGTTGTTAACAGAATGGACAGACAGTGAGGATAGTAATGCAACCAAAAAAAAATTCCAGCAATTGTCAGCAGTTGTTGAAATTTTCTTATTCTCCATATGCAGTTAGCTGCACTGCAGTACCTGTAAGCACTGTGTTGATGGGTGTATTTTAAAAGGTGTCTTTAATTCAGAGAACTCACACACTTTGATACACTATACATGTCACGTATCATAATAATGTCCAAGTTAAAGCATCATAGTAACCAGAGCTAGTATGCTTATAATTGATGAAAATATTGTTTTGTTTTCCCTCCAGGACTGCTGTCTGTGTTCACTGAGAGGCGGTGCTCTGCAAAGAGCCAACAATGACAAGTAAGTAGCATCAGTAGTGCAGCCACATTATAGTTTTGATTTGTAGAGTAGTAAAATATAATTCTATGCTTTCCATTACATTTGCTTAATGGGCACAGTCATAAATGTGTAAGTAAAATCAAGGGACAGTTGCCAGAAAGGATTTCAGACAATTCCAACACAGCCCAGTCTCAGCCTGGCTATCAGACCATGGCTGGTACACAACAGGCAATTATCCATGTCTACCATTCCGCTTTCCTTGACTTCTGTGGCTATGCCATTTCCATGAGTCTATCTATCACTGTTAAAATCCATCTAGTGAATCTAGCCTCCTCAAGCAAAATGTACTCTTTAAGCGCACGCATGCACACACACTTGCGGCCTGTGGTCCACTCAACCTAAGCCACACTAAGTGAATGTCAGTCAAAGTGACAGGAAATGCTCATAGATGGAGGCAACCTTTTCCTATCCTTTTCCTAGCTTTAATGGCTTACAGCAGAGGGGGAACTGGCTGCATCTTGTTACTGTTTAGAGTAATGCACTGTTTGACTCATTTATCTTATTTATCAATATCCTATATTTTTAGGATCATGTCATAATTTATGAATGGATTGCCATAGGCTGGATTGCCTGCACATGCAGTGCCATTTGGCTGAAGCTCCCCAGGGCAGCTTAGAAGACCTACACACAGTAGAATAAGCAATGATTTAAAAGGATGCAGAAAGCACTGGAATGAGTGACTATACAGATATACAGAGTACATCAGAGTATACACAGAGAGTATATGTAGCATATATATAGAAAGTATACATACAGAATATCTTCCCTTATGGATTGTCCTCTGAATGAACTCTGTTTAAGTCCTTTTTCATGACTAGTTGTTTTAAGTTAAGTTTTTTAACCAAGATACCTTTGACATGGCACCATAATCACCCAAGGCAAGTTCAGATACATGCACATGCACTATCAAAATTAACCACAGTTTACCGGAAAGTGAAGCTTGTTAAGCATATAATATACAGTTTTTACTGAGACTGTCACAAAGCTAATGATTCAATCCTATAGTCGTTATTAAGTACATTTTTGATGTTAAGCAACTATAATTTTAAGTGTCCATCTGTGAGATAACTTTAATTTTGACAGCGTTTCCTTTTGCCAGTGTAGTTTGTCTGAGTTTGGAATTTGCTGCCCTTATTTTTGTGAATGCTGCCTTTACCGCAGTAAATTATTTTGACATTATTGACAGATGCACGTGCAATTTGGGACCAACTTTTGGCCTGTTTGGAATTTCATCTCCCTCACGTTGCATTGAAAACTCACAAACAAATGCAGTGATTGTGAGATTTCTCTTAAACTGTTAGATACTGCTAACTATTTTGATGCTGCTAACTATTCAACTAATGTAGCTGAATTCATAATCGTGATTTTATGGTTTTGTAATTTGAAAGTTCAAGTGTTTCTGTTACCTTGTCTACCCTCTGTATCCCTGTATGTACAATTTGTATGTAATATCATCTGTGTTTGCTTATGGTTGATTTGCCTGTATTAACTAACAAGCCAGTAGCCTAATATTACACTGTATAGAACCTTGCATTTCATGTGAAATAGTGGAAGCAATAGTAATGTCAGTAAGTGTAGACTAAGTGCTGACACTTGTGGATACATTGTGGACTGGTTATTGTGTCCTTTGTCCTCAAACCATTTGATGTTTCCTGTTGCACAGGTGGGTTCACGTGCTGTGTGCCCTCACTGTGCTGGAGGCTCGCTTTGTCAACATCACTGACCGCAGCCCCATTGACCTCACTGCGATCCCACTGCCAAGGTTCAGACTGGTAAGACTCATTTGGTCACAGTGGTCTGTGTCTGTGTCACCACAGAGGTTTAGATTAAATTAGGGAACCTTGAAAAAATTAAGCCAGAAAGGTAATACGTGATATAAATGGCAACACAAGATTCCTTTCAGCGGGGACTGCCTGAGTGCCAAAATTAAACTGTTTTACACTCTAATGCTCAGTGGAATAAGAGTCCCTCCTGCCTCTTATTTTAGGTTTACACATTATGTCCGCCTCCTCATTTACCTCATTTATTCTGCAGCACTTTGGTATTAGTGTTCCAGTGTGGTAGGAGGCAGTTATTTATAAAACTGTTTCTTGGCTTGTGTATTTCAGTCTCATCATAGCATCTTTCTTTTTATTTATGGTATTACAAATCAGTTCCATTTTCCACTGTCCGGCACTTTTGAACCATGCAGGGATTGCCTTCCCGGTAAGCAGGGCTCTACCGTAATGGTATCTATTTGTGGTGATCTAGCTGAAGGCACCCATATTACCGCTGTGTCATGCTAAAACTGATGTGGCGCCTGTTGGCTGTCTTCACTTGGTTTCACTTCTCATTCTGGCCCTGGCTATTTCTGAATGATAGCAGCTTTTAATGTTTATTTCAAGTGCATAAAGAAGCTTTGACATTCTGACAGCATCTGAATCGAAAAAGAATATCGCCCACATAAACTATAAATGTGCATTTTTCCATTGTGTGGGTGTTCCCTTCAATTATCCAAGGTTTTCACTTGAATAATGCCAGTGTTTTTCTGAAGCTCGTAGTCTGTACCCAATGTGTGCCTACCCTTTACCTCTGCTTGCATGTGAGTCACGTACTGAACAATCTGTTGGAAATGTATAAGGACTTCAGTCACAATAGATGGCCTTGTCTCCATTGTTATGAAGGTCTTGATCTCAAAAGTTCTTCCTGAATGGATAGGGTTCTAAAGAAGTAGACATGATGTCAGAAAACCCATGAAGTTGGTGAGAGGAAATGTGCGATTTCCTTAACACATGATTCCCCTCCCACTTCCATTTCTGGGTCTGCCTGTTCCCTATTTTTCCTCTGATTACGTGTTATCTTGCTTGTGCATATTATCATCCTTGACTCATTTAGTTCCTCCCTCTTTTCCCTTCTTTCTTTCTCTCTCCGGCAGAAGTGCATCTACTGCAGGAAGAGGATGAAGACAGAGGTGACGGGCTGCTGCGTTCAGTGCTCCCATGGACGCTGCTCTACGGCTTTCCACCCCACCTGCGCTCAGGCCGCCGGCATCCTCATGCACCCAGACGACTGGCCGTTCATCGTCTTTATCACCTGCCACAGACACAGAGCCCCTGTCATAGCTGAGGTACCACAGAGGGCCGTATCCCTCCTCACTTCAGCCCGTTCACTTCCTTGCAGTCACGTGCACTGATCTCTATTTTTGGCTACAGTGGCATTTTTTCTCATTGTACTCACAGTGTCCTCACCAACATGTTGGATTGGAAACTCTGCCAGTTCAAAAATGTCAGATATTGTGTAAAAAGTCCTGGCACATTTTTTCTGTACATACTCACTTTAAAAATACAACAA
Organism: Neoniphon sammara; assembly: GCA_900302535.1. NCBI lineage: Eukaryota > Metazoa > Chordata > Actinopteri > Holocentriformes > Holocentridae > Neoniphon > Neoniphon sammara. The sequence goes on from OMKZ01014729.1 coordinate 20,643, forward strand.
AAGACATTTAGTTCCTCATTGTGAAGAGCATGGGTCCTCATAAGAATGTCACAATAATTTTGATGGTTGATATCAGTAAAATTCCATGATTTTCGATATCAAATTCGATACCATGGCAAAAACAGAAATTTCATTTAGCACATACTTCTTTATTTAAAAATTTTGCATAAGCATTAACAAGTAAACGGAAGCTTTGTGTTTCAAATATTTAAACATATAGGCTAGGGCGACATTAGAATAAAAACATTAGTTACAGAGAGAGGTATCAAATTGTAAATACCACTGATACTAAAAACACTTGTACTGGTATCGTTTTACCAAATTCTTGGTATTGGCTTGGTACCTAAATATT
>OMKZ01014730.1:0-16808 GCA_900302535.1 Neoniphon sammara
TTATCCTTGCCTTGAAAATAAATGAACAGATTTGATTGAACAGCTGATAACAGCGCAGGATGCAGTATCACCTTTATGTGACATTTGGATCTGATTATTTTGTGGAAACTGAGTCAAGGTTCCCAACTTCTGTGACATTCCAGAAGGAATAGTTAGAGATCTGCTCCACATTACAGTACTAACACTACAGTTATATTCTAGCTTACTCTCTCGCTCACACAGACACAGACCTGGTGATACATTTACCTAGGATAATACGGAGCCCAAAATATTATTTATCTCTTACTTTTATGGCTACAATTAGGCTACATTACTATTTAATCTTAAGTAGTTAACTGTGTTTAACTCAACATTAACCGACAGCGTGGGTAATATATAGCTTAAGGCCGGAAAGGGCTCGCTACTTAGGCTAGCTAATGTTACCTTGCTCCCAAAGTTACAATAACAAACGAACAAATTGTCACGTGGCTACAGCTTATCTTAAAACCGAAAAATTACTTTTAATGGCCTGAGTAACAACATGTCATAGAGTTTACTGTTATACTGGCTAGCTAAGATTACGTGGACATATCTGGATCAACTAGAAGTCAACTAGCGTTACTTTAACCACACAGACAATTTCGGCTAGCGCTAAAACTGTTAACTGAATTTAGTTAACGTGAATTTAACAAACCCGCTGACATGTCGTTACCTTACGTTAAAGCTGGACAGTAACGTTGTATAATGAACCGATGGAAAACGGCCAATGCTAGCTAGCTAACTGACGTTGGCAAGCTCTTTGACTAGCTAGCTAACATGTAACGTTAACTTAACGCCTAGAGAGGATGGCGGCGATCAAAACTTTACTTAACATCAACGTTACGTTACCTGGCTTCGGCCGTGGCTAACTATTCAGTCGTTGTAGTATTTCAGATCCTTGGTGCAATGCCGTGCTAGGAGTTTTCTTGAAAGGAAATGCAACAGTTGTTAAGACAAACGATACACCAAATAGCCATAAAACATCCGCGCCCCTTGATTCTCAACAGGCTGTTCACTGCTTGGACCCCGGAAAGACCAATTCACCGTGGGCCCTCGACTGTCAGTTAACGTTGTCCGCTTGAGACCAATTTGTTGTATGAGCTCTCCCCCTGCTGTTGAAATCAGTGTCGTATGCAGGTTGTGGCCACCACCTAAAACCTGTTACAGTGGGTACAGCCTAAAATACGACAAAGTACATGATAATGTAATGTAGTGGTTAACAATGACATCATCAATATAACACCGATTACAGCGTTCTCGCTGCAATTTGGCTACAATCGGATGTTATACAAGAAACAACATTTCCCATAATCCCCGGCATGGTGGGACGTAGTTGCGTTGGAACGCAAACTCAAGCCTGACTGAGGAGTCCAACCAGAGGCCATATTGGAATCTATCAAGTCGGCTTGCACTTTGATGGTACTGAGTGTATGTCGTTTTGGGAGTCTCTAAAATCCCTATCCCGAATTTATATCGGAGTATTTGTGCCAGGCATTCCACTTGAGACCCTGTCAATTCTGGACGACAAGTTGTCTCCGTTCTATTGTGGGAAAAATGAGTCCAACCGATGCTAAACGAGGAGCTAAACGCAGGAAGAACAAGCGGGGCGGTGGCAGTAGCTGCAGTACTGTCTGCAATACCAGTGGTGGCAAGGCCGGGGTTGCCTCGGCCTTAGGTTCTCCAGGAGCAGCAGCACCTGCATCTGTCGTCAGCTTCTTAACACCTGGCAACACTGGAAATGGAAATATAGGGTCCATCACGGGCTTAAACGGAGAGGTAAGAGTGCACCGCTACCCGGTGGGTGTCAAAACCAGGGGGCTTAGCAAAATATCAACGACACAAATCTGATTTGGGCCTGAGACTTGATTCTGAGGAGGCAACTAACTAAACTCTAGATAGGTAGCTATAAATTAAGCCGCCTAATTAACGCTATTGGTTATCATACTTTGTTGACTATCGTTTTAGTTAGCAAGCTATATATGTCGTTACACTGACCTTACTTTGTGGTAACTATCTGCCTTTAACATTAGTAATGTCCTGGCCTAACGATATGTGTCTACCATCATTAGCCAATGCTAGCGTAGCTCAGACCAACAACTTTGACAGTAAGACAGAAATATTCTGTAAAAGAGTTAACACGTTCAGGTAGCTTACACGGAGACAACATTGACTAAAATTGATCTTACTTAGGAGTGCCATTTGGTTCAGCAGAGTTCATCTACGGTCTCCTACACAGACTGACGTTAGCTAATGGTAATTGTTACTCTACCAGCTAGCTAACAAGTTCAGTCCTGTCGGGCCTTGGCTTTGATGTATTTTTTTTCCCAAGCTGACCCTCCAGTATTTCCAGTATATGACCCTTAGTCTGAGTGTTATTTGACTGTATTTATCAGTGCACCAGCTAAGCGATCTAACAAACCTTAGGTATCTAATTGGCTTGTGACACATTTTAGCTCTTTAACGAAACCGTGTTAGGTTAGCTAGGCTAACATCACAAGCAGAAAACGTTAGTTTCTTTGCTATTTGACTGCTGTTGAACATATCGCCAACCGAGTGATGATTCGTTAAGTAACTAGCTAACGTTAGCAAGTCAACCTAGGTCTCTATAATTTTTCCCACTTTCAATTAAATTGTCAAAAGAAAAAAAGACATTTAAGATAAACAATATTCACCTCATAGGGCCCTAACACACCCTACTATTTACATGTCTTCTTGTTTCTGCATGGAGGTCTTGTGCGTTGTTGCCTTTTTCATGTGTATTTTACTGTATGTGATATTGTAATCAGAAAGATAACATCCCCACCTAGTAAACATGGCCATATTCATTTTACATGAACAAACGTGAAACTTATAATATAATCGTCCATATTTAGACGTGTTGATCATTGTCATCCAAACAAATGTACATTTACATCTTAAGAATAACTCCCATCTTCCATCATGAGCAAACACTAGACTCTAGATTTTCGTGGATTATCATTGTTATAGTTACAAGAACTTTGACAGTTTCAAACAGTGTACTAGGCCTATGTATATTTTCTTATATTGATATAGCTTCTCTGTTGTGGTGACATCACATCCATTTATTATTATTGTTGTTGTTGTTCTTTAACAGCCTACCATCCACTGTTAACCTTGTTTTGTTTTGTTTTGTTTTTTTATTTCAAATCGACATCAAAACTATTTTCACTTTCCAAACATCCAATGCAGACATAAAATGGTATTTTGATGGGATATACCTGCCCATTACTCTTGGAGTTTCCTGACTTGATTTTATCTGGTGTCCGGTCTGTCCGTCTCACAGACACAGCCCGTGAACTTGAAACATCCAAAATCCTAATTGATCAACCAACAATTTCATGTGGTGTGATTAGTACGTTAGAATTATTCCTCTCACTCAGGGTCAGATGAACCATAAATACAACCAAAACAAATTATCAATACAAATGGGCAGTCAGTATGCTGACACATATGCTATAGGCTGCCTTCAGCTGATGTTCCTCAGACAGTTCTCTAATTGATTGAATGCACTGGTGCTAACAAGTGATAAGTGGTTGGTTGTACGTTCACGTTGGGCCGTTTGTGTCCCTCAGGTCCCAATGAACAATAACGTAACACCACAATTTTCCGAGGGGCCAGTGAATGCTGACTTCTCTGGAGTTCTTCAGGTAATTGTACTTAAAGGAAAGGTTCAGGTGTTTGGAACCTTATAAAATCGATCATTTACAAGTGATTGTCTTGCTACAATTTTTATGCCAGTGTTGGAAATCGGAAACAGTACCGTACAACTTTTGAATTTACCCATACTACAACCAGTTATTGATGGTTCAAAGCATTTTCATAAAAAACAAAAAAACAATTCTAGCAATTGTAAACCATACTCTTACCTTTACTTCAACTAAAATAGTATCTTGCATATAATTTTGTGAGAAGTGTTTGGTTTGACAGTTTTCTTGACTTACTTACTTTGTTTTGTCACTTGTCATTTTTACTGTATGATATGACAGGAAGGATTAACTATATTTCTATGTTGGCCAGTTACAAATGTGTATTTTTTTTCCCTGTCACAGTATATTAACTGACTTGCTTTACTACTTGATAACAATAATGACATAGGCTAACAGCACCCTTCGATTAACTGTTGCCTGATCCACAAAAATGCTGAAGTGGCTGCATGTGTTCTCTCTTTCTCTCTACACTTCCTGCCATTACCATACCCACCACAGACCCCATTCACCTTTGGCTTAAACCAGCGGGCTCCCTACACAGCTGGTGACCGCTGCCTCTTATGCAGATGTGAGCGCAAAGACAGTGTCCTGCCATCAGAGGCAGGGGTCTCAGGCCAGAATGGTACAACACAGCCCAACAAGACCCCCAGTGCTCTCCAGCTGCCTCTGTGGGTGTGCCCCGACTGCAGGCGCACAGTGGAGAAGGAGGACCGCCACACTGCTCTGGAGCAGTCAATGGGGGTGAGTCACCAGGGGAAAATTATGGTGGTGTAAATGACAAGGAACCTATGGCTATGGACCTTGAAAAACCTTTGAAGTTATAGGCAAAAATTGTGGCTGAAGTTGGAAAAAATGAAAGCCTTGTAAAGTTTTAGGATATGAATGGAAGGCCTTGAAAGTATTTGAATCCATAGTAATCTGTGGCATGGTGTAAATTCAGTGTATGATCAGATTAGTGCTCCAGCTCTCAGTGGGATTCCTTATCAGCACCAGCATTGGCATGGTGCATATCTAAAGCGAACCAGATGGAATCCAGTGGCAAGTTAACTTCCACAGCTGTGTTCAGTGTGACAGTGGGTGGTGTAGCTCTTGTGTTCACTGGGCACCTTTGGTTTTAGCTAACAGGACTGCACAGATGTACTTGGGAAGTGATGGTCATGTTATTGCTATGATACTATGCAAAACCCTTTTGAAGTATGGCACTCTTTTGGCAAAAGTTGAAATATTTTTAACTTCTAGTAGGCGGCACTTTTGCTTGCTTTAACAGTGCTAAACTCTCAGCACTGTTGGGAAAAAAAATGAAAACAGCTGTTGCTTTAAAGAGAATTTACTGATAGACGCAGGCATTTCCCTATTTGTCAACTGGACAAAATCAGGTGTGACAGAATGACTATGAGTGCTAACCAGAGAAAAGATGGCCTAAAAATGCTAATTTGATCTGTAAATAAACAAGTTAACATCTTACTGACAGAAGAGGTGGTTGATCAGATACTTTTTTAAAATTTCATACACAAAGAATGCATGGGATCTTTTGAACATGTATCAGATGTATGTGCCTATCTGATCATTCATCCTGCTTTGTGGAGGTTAGATTTCTTTTTGCATATCAGAGTGAGAGGAACAGTGCAGAGGAACACGACCTCTCAGGCTATGTTACGTAGCAGCCCTGATGGCTAAGTGAATGCTAATGCCTTTCTTTATGAAGACCCTCTATATATTATAAGGCCGTTATGTTCTCAGCTCGTGTTTTTGTAAGGGCAACACTATTTCAGCTGTGAGAAAAATCTTGTGATTCAAGAGAGTGCTGTATTTTTCTTTTCTTTCTTTCTTTTTTTACCGGAATAAAAATTCGATATTTTTTCTCAGGCTTGTGTTTATAATGGCGTGATTACTGGTTGTTATTAATTATAGGCCTAGTCATTAGTAACAACTTTTGTCTGCCTGCCCAATTTGAAAACAAGTGCCTCACTTTTGCTTCTGTTTATTGACAATTGTTTTATTTTATATTTATGTGTCAATTTTTTCCCCTTGTTGATTGTTTTTGTGACGATTCTGATTTAATGGAGAGTGAGTGAGAGTGATATGTACTGAGCTTAATTTAAACCAGTGATTTTACACAGAAGAGATACATTCAGCCTCATTAACTCCTATAGCACAATACTCAGCTAATTTTCAGCACTACCTCCACACTCCCACAGCCACTGTACTCTATTGTGACCTTGCCATATTTGTAGCATTTTAGACATGTGAGGCAAGAGTCTGTTTCACCAATCAGAAGTAACTTGCTAAGTGCCCGTTCAAAATGTGCCCATCGGAAGGGGCTGATCGCTTGGCCTGTGGTATTGCTACTTGCAACTGTCTGGAGGCGGCAGTGTGTGTGTTGGTCAGTCTTGTTTGTTACTGCTGAAGTTCTTCTTCGCTTTCTTGGGGCTTCGGCAACACACCCACCAAGTATGAAGTTGATCAGATGAATGGCTGTCGAGAAAATTGAAGGACAGACAGAGATTCCTCCATTTATAGTTAGATATAGCTAGAGCGTCAATTCTTTAGTCAGCTCTGCTAATGAGTGCTCTAACACAAAATTCAGTTCTGACTCAACTGGCAATATTCAAGAGGGTGACGTGGACCTGAATTATGGGACTGTTGCTGCATGATTATTCAACCATTAGATTATTCAGTCGAAACATTGATATGTAAGTCTAAATCCCCAAACATGATCAAAACTGTATTTTATGGGAAAATTTCTAAAAGTCGAACATTAACATACTCACTTACACTCAGTAGTAGTACACACAGTAGCATTGAATTTGCAGTGTGTGTTAGGTCTGGCTACTACTGCAAGATTCCTCCACTGCAGAGGAACTTGGCTTCAAAAGATATACCTTCTTTCCCCCAATTCAAAGCTATTGTGTCACAAAATGGCATGTGCATTAGTTAAACAGATTCACTATGTACACGGATCCAAGTCCAGAGTTTTAAAAGAAGTCTAAGTTGTATCATTCAAAACTCTGCTACAAGTACCTCAGGTAGTTACAACTGGTTATTTTCAACAGCTTGTTCATATGCTTTTGATTACACGATATATTTTTATGTTATTTGTTTTCCATTGTTGGGGGTATCTATATTAAGCCGTAGCCATCTCCTTTAGGTTTGCATTTCTCACAGATTTATTGTTCCCTGCTCCTCAGTTGGAGTGCTTCTCATAGAGAGCACATGTACTTACTTACTCTAATTTTAAAGCTATATTTCACTTAACTAGTGCATGGCCGCTATTGAGGATTCTTGCCTCCATAAAAGATCCATGAATCTAGTCTAAAAACCATATACCTAACACCTTTATGAATTACAGCAATACATTCTATAGGACCAAGTTTGAATCAATGTACACGGATAAGTCTGATTGATACATGGGGTTATGGCCCATCATAAAAGAATTGTATTTCAGAAATATTACAAAAATGGCTGCATATAGTTCTGATAGGTGAAACGGCAGTGGAGACTTTCTCATACTGTATGGGCTTGCAGAAGATGTTACCCACCAACCAATTATGAACCATTTGCCTACCTTAACCTTACAGTAGTAGACAGGCCAGCTCTGCATCACTCTTCACACCCTCCATTTGATTTTCATCAGTGACGAAACGCTGAATCCAAATTGACTTTTGTTTTTAAACAAAAACTGTCTGAAGCTCTTTTGCCTTCACTTATGTTTTCTTTTTTTCATCAAGTCCGTCAATGCCCGTAACAGTGAGCAGCACTGACAGCACACTACACAGTTTTAAGAAATACAGCTGTGTTCAACAGCTCGTCTGTGTTTTTTTCCCTGGAAGTCGTCTGTAAGGCAGCTTTATAACCCTCATCCTAACCATAGCCCTAACATAACCATTAGGCTGGGAGGCAGTGCTGCCTTACAGTCAACAGTGGGGGCAAAAAAACGCAGAAAGTGTGTTCAACACAGCTGGGAACTGGGAAACTTCTTACTTCCAAACAGGAGTTGGAGGACTGTTCACATGCATTTGTCCTAATTCCTAGCCAAAAACTTGAAACTCATTCGACTTGTAGCTGTGTTGTCTGTAAACCTAGTGGAGGTTCTGTAAACCTAAATCACCATTTTTGAACCTAAAAAATGGCACCGTTCTCAGTGAACAGTAAGGAGAACTTTCATGTTTCTGTTTGTGCACAGAATAATCAAACATATATAAGGCTAGATGATAAAACAATTTTATAACAAAACAAAGGCTTACCTTACGTGCTTTTTTGCAAGATATGTATAACAGCTATCCCAAAGCTTGCTCTTAAAGCAGCCAAACAGTTTTTATGCAGGCGTCCATACTGACCTCACCTCAACCACTTAAATACTCTTGAGGTGGGAGGTTGGAAAATCCAAGTGGAAAGTTTTCCAGTTTTCTTGAACTTGACACAGCCCCAACACAGAGCCCAGAAATGTTCTGAATACAGCAAACACAGGCAGAGGAGGCAGAAGGGGAAGACTCAGTAGTCATGCATATTTGTATAACTTGCCAGTCCAGAAATGGGGTGATGAAGTGTGCTCATTTAAAAACAGTTTTTAAACAGTAAAATCCTGCATAATATTCCTTTAAGGTTAGTAGTTGTGACATTATTTTGTCACTAGAGGGAGTACTGACACCACAGTAATAAAATGTGCTCCAATATTGGCTTTTTCACTTGTTCCTTTTTTTAACAGGAAAATGGGGTACAATAATTACGGTTCTCTTATGTTTAATAATCTGAAATGTACATTTTTACTTATCTTCCTGGATTATAAATAAAACAATTTTTAATATTTCCCACAGAATCAGGACTTCCTTTTGCACATGCCTGTGGGTAATGGAACCCTGGGGCAGGAACCACCCACAGGGGACAGACTGACCACTGCTGCGCCTACACTACCCATGCTCCCCGCTCCTGACCTCGCAGCACCAATGCCTGCTGATACAGTGTGCAGCTGTGAAGCCTGCAACGAGAGACGGTCAGTTCAAAGTGATTCACACTGAATCCCAATTATCTCTCCTTAATTGCCTTCTTTCATATGACCCCATTTTAAATGTACTATGCCAAGGACATTTTCAGTAATTTTTCTTCTTTTGATGACAGGGAGATCTCTGCTGAGTCAGAGAGGGAGTCCCAGCAGCTCCAGAACCACTGGTCAGAGGTCCGCTACCTGGTTCGGTGTATCTACCGCCAGACAGGAACACCACTAGCAGACGACCATGACCAGCCTCTGGACAGAGACAAGGAGAGCATGAAGGAGCTAGTGGACAGGTAGAACCATAAGCACGAGCCCATTCTTCTCTCTCTTACGCTTCCTCCTCCACTCAACCTTACATCTTATTAGATTCCTACATTCCTGATCTTGATGTGTCTGCATGTAATATTTTATCAAAAAGTTTCCCATCCATCCTGCATCCCTACCTCCTATGAAAATTGTGGAGGAAATAGGAGGAAGTACCAATTAGGTGGTTTATAGACTTGGTTAGGAGAACTTTACCAAAAACCAAAGATGGTATTATCTACAGAAACATAACAATTCCTCAAAATATCAACACTCAGCTGTATTTGGTTTAAGAGTTAGATTTGAGCACGGGATTGTCCATCGGATGTCATCCAGAGGTCACTAGTTCCTTGTTGTTTATCGATATAGTTTAATGAAAAGTTTTACATGAATAGTGACTGTGCCCTAACCCTTGGTTAAGTGTGCTGACTAAAGAAAATAGGTTCAAGGGGTAAACTCCATGTGCTTAAGAGGTGCTTCTTCAGGACCTGTTGTAGGAGCTCGTTCTGATTTGTAGGGGGTCAAGCCACCTTTGAACACAACAAAGTGGACATTTCTGCAGTCGTGCAGTACACGTTATGATAACTTGCAGAAGTAGGGAGTAAAGGTGGTTGTGTGTGTAGTTTTGGTTTCCTAACAGACTAAAGGCTGGGAAGTATGTTTTGAAGGCCAGAACAGTGCCTAGAAATGTTTTCAGGCCTGATGGTATGTACAGAAAAAACTCTAAACAGACACGCCTTGCAGGATGGCATGATGCCACGGTGGGCTTCATGGCACATCAGGTGGTCTGCAACTTAAATTTGCATTCATATTTTTGTCACTCGGTATATTCCAGACTTATGACAAAGCAGTCATAAGGAGTCACAAGGAGAGGATTATAAAAAGATCCATTTATCGCATCAAAATAGCTTTGCAGCCTATGTCACATCAATTAAGATTCCATCCATTCCATGTATACATCTGTCTGTTGTTACAGCCTTCAGTGACAGAATAAAGCAATATCACACGAGGAGTGCTGATATACAGTATAACAGCACGACCTCGAGTGTGATATTGCTTTTGTACAACAGTCCTACCAAGAACATAATTTCTCAAATAACGGTAATAACAGACAATATATTATGATTTGTTTCAACATTCATTCCACTCCGCCAGCACAAATAGGTCCGTCAGATTTAAAGCGTCTGAACTGTTGCTAAGCGACACAATTTCCCGACCGCAAGCTAGCTTGCTACTTTGTATAAACGTCTACACATTAGCGCAGGCTAGCTAGTAGGTCTAAACACATCTCGAAGTTTGCACAGCAGTGTCCAGAATATTTCTTACTCCCTCTCGTCCTCATCTGAGAACGCTGTCGCGGTACTAAGTTTGTTGCAATGTAGATTACGGACGTTAATGTAGGTTATTACCACAGACTGTATAAAGATGGACAGCTGACATGACAGCTCCCCAAAAGTGAAGCCAAAACGTCTAGATCGCCCCCTGGTGGCTGGCTGCAGTATAGGTCATAAACCCCACTCCCTCCATGTTAGCGGATGGGACATGGGCCAAACTAAAAAATCAAACTACACGTCAAATATTTTTTTCCCAAAGATGGTTCCTGTCATTTCAGGTAGGTAGTAATTAGTTATTTGACGCAATAAAAAGGGGATGTGACATCTGCGATTTACAGCTGCTCTGAGTGCAGCTGTCGCGGAGCCGGCACCTGTGGACTTCTGCTCGGGAGGTGTATGTGGGAATGTCGACAGGAGATGAACGCTAACCTTCCATAACCTTGACTTTTAGCTGTTGCATTTACCTTATCAACAAGCCTTCAGTCGTAGTACAACCAGCAGCAATGACGGTTAAGATTGGAGCAGATAGGCTAAGTCGAAACTTCAGGGGGCGTGTGCTCGTGATTCAGTCAGGAGATATGGGCGTGGCCCCAGTACTCCCCGATCTCTACTGCGCAGACTGTGGCTCCAAATGACGTCGCCAGGGCAAGATGGCAGCGCTCGTAAACGCGATATTTTGGCTTCACGTAGAGTGGGAGGAAATGGAGACATGTCGTCCATCTTTATTTACAGTCTATGATTATTACATACCACTAGTAGAGCGCAGTAATACATACTGTTAAACGGCAGAGTGCTGTTATACTGTATATCAGCACTCCTGCAGTACCTCTTGACCAATCAAATCGCTCGGCCGGATATAACTGTTGTATAAGACTTTTTAGAACATTCAGTGAAAACGTGCTAAATCAAATCAAAATAACAATTAAATGGTTAAATTAAATTGCTATGGAGTCATTGTCAGTTTTATGAACTTTGTGCATTAATATTAACAACCCTTTGTCCTTTGTTAAAACAAAACAAAACAAAAACATCAACACAATGCATGCTTCATTGCTGCACTTTATCTTTCTTGACTTGGTGAAAAAATTTACCATGGCATCATAGTAAGGAAATTTTGCTACAGTAAAGCCATTTATGAAAGCCTCATGCAGGCTTCCAAGTGCTCTCCTAGCAGTTTATACCTGAAGAGGTCACTCCTCTGTATTTTTGTTTGGCTGTGGAGTTTTGGAGAAAAAAGTTATTAAATATTTGGTTGTCAGTCACCTGCTTTCCTCTTTTTGGTGGTGCTGTGCTTTTATATTGGTTTTAGTCCAGGTTTAATGAAGAGTCTGTGTACAGAGATACACTGATAACTTGCTATGTTGAATTATGGGGAAATTGTCTTTGCGTGCCCAAACTCGTTCAGATCATAAGAATGATACCAAACATCATTCACTACACAGAGAGGTAGTAGGCTATGAGTTGGCATGCTCAAAACTTATCAATACAATGATCACGAGCGCACTGTAATGATAGATTATAATTTAGTATTAACAGTGCAAAAAAGTGATGAATACCATGATATAGCAGTTCGATAAGAAACTAATTTAATTTGGAGAAGCCTTGGAGACGTATCAGATAAAAAAGGAGTCAGCATGTCTCTGGTCTGCACTGACATTAGTGACTTTAGTATTGTTTTCACAATGTCATGCGTTTCCCAGGCAATGAACCATTCTGCGGCAGTGCCCGGGATCCCAAGCAGAAACGATTGTTAATTTAAAAATAAATGCATATTTTACATTATTTTTGTCATTAAAAAGGATTTTGTTGGCCTGGTGGTTTAGGCCCTTACAATTGTAGGGGAAACACTGCAGAAATCTCAGCACGCGGTGCAGTAATCATGGAGTCATTATTATTACCACAGATTTATTATGGTCATTTTATGCAACGAGAGGGTAGAAATGTTGCCTTATCACTCTTTGTATGTTTCAGCTAACTTTGACTTTACCTGTGTAAAAAGATGTAGTTCATGCTTTGTTTACATCAGCTAATGTGTAATTATGTCCACTGCTCCTTCAGACTCTGTGCAAAGGACCCCTACCAGCTGTACCAACGGCTTGAGCAGCAGGCCCGTGAATATGTTTTGGAAATGAAGGTGCGGTTGCTGAAGCACTTATCTGCTGGCTCAAAGGCCACAGGGCCAGCAGGGACTGTGGCTGCAGCCGAGGGCCCTCCTCAGGCCCACCAGTTTATCTCTCTGCTGCTGGAGGAGTACAGCGCCCTCTGCCAAGCTGCACGCACCATCAGCAGCTTCCTACTCACCCTGGTCAGTTGGCTAATTCGGTTACACTCAATATGAGGTTCTGACATATGCATCACATAAACAGTGCATTGTTGCTACAGACTGCCTTTGCTTCAGCTCTAATCCAAACCTTTTCTATTCTGCAGGAGAACGAGCACCTACAGAAGTTCCAGGTGACATGGGAGCTGCACAACAAGCACCTTTTTGAGAATCTGGTGTTCTCTGAACCCATCTTGCACAGCAGTTTACCTGCACTGGTTGCACAGCTGAAGTAAGACACGCAGGTTTTACAACTTTTGTTTAGAGTTAAATCTGCATTATTAGTTGTTCACTCATCTTTCATTTCTCTCCTATTTCAGACCCAAACTAGACTGTTGTTCCATGTGTACAGTATGTTATTTAAATGTAATATAAAACTGCATTGCTTGCTTAATTCCAATACTCACCACAGTTAAAGGGACTCTGTCCTAAATTATTACGCGGTTTCTATGGGTCTTAAAAAAGTCTAATTTCAAATTTAATTTCAAATTCAAGATTTGAAAAGGTCTTAAAATGGTTATTTTCAGAAATTGGTCTTGAAAAAGTCTTGAATTTTGATTTCAGTTATCTCCCAGCCTCAAAAGAAGGCAGAAGGGCAGAGATCTGACTGAATGGTTTTTTATTGTGCAATAGGTCTTGAAATTTTTTTATTTGGGTTTTGAAAAAGTCTTGGAAAAGTCTTGAATTTGATGTCAGGAAAGGGCTAGAAACCCTGGTTTAGCGGCAAGATAAGCACTTGAGAAATAATAGTGGAAATATCTGTTGGAAGCACTGGTATTTTTCTTTATTTCCTTTGTTAATTAGAATTTTTGCCTCAAATTTTTAACATTCACTTATTTTGTGGGTAAATATTTTCTGTTAAATTAGTGTTTTTCTTCTCTGGGTCAGCCAGCACATGCAGTAGTTGGTCAGTGATTGGTCTTTTGTTGTGCCACTTCTTTCTTCAGACATGGCACAGCTTCTAATGATTCCTACAGTGAGGATATGTACAGGACCTTGTTAGAAAGCTATCAGCAGTTGCAGGAGGAGATGGCTGCAGTGGCTGCTGAGTGGCAGGAGTGTGAGAAGAGGATTGATGATTACGTGGATGAACAGGTATACACATCCCAAGACTCAACTTCTAATAATACAATATGCTAAATTTAACACAAACTGCACACATCTGATACAAGAAAGAAAATATATATATTTAAATAATGGTGTCACTTGGTTGAGAAATAATAAGAATTTAAGCACGTGACTCTTTGCAGCTGCTTTTTAAGGTGGAGGGTCAGAGTCTCACCAACCAAAGAATGGAGCCACATAAGTCTTTGATTAGCAAAAATGTAAGAGATTTTTAAAACTTAAATTTCAACACAATCATAGCTTTTATGTATCCCAGTTATTTGGAAGTTTATATTCTGTTCATATTTGCCTTTTCTCAGACTTTAAAGACTAAGCAGCGAATGCTGAAGGAGGACTGGGAATTCTTTAAGCAGAGAAGATTTATAGAAGAACAGGTATAATACAAGCATATGGAGTCATCATGGCAGATTTTTTATGAAAACTACGAAATGTTATTTAAAATATAGAGTTAGAGAAATATTACTTTTATGTTGTTGTTTGTAGTTACCCAACAGTAAGAAATCCATCACTGGAGACAACAACTTCACAGACACTATGAGAATGCTTTCCTCTCGTCTGAGTATTCCAGACTGTCCAAACTGCAATTATCGAAGAAGGTGAGTTTCCAGGATTCTTAATGTGGCCTGTGGTCAGTTCATGTTCAGTGTAGTCGATTCAAAATGCAAGTTGAAACTGCTGTTTGTTGGCTAATGACAGAGAATTTATTTTCAGTTAGGTATTAATGGGTTGGTTATGACAATCTATTTGTGGAACTCAAACTTTTGAACTTTGAAAAAGATGTAGTGCCTAACTTTGAGTTAGAAGGGAACTGATCTCATTTCCAATCTGCAAGCCCCAGCCTCACTTAAATAGTCAGGTCAAGGCAGGGAAGAATCTGAACTGGGTGTTTATGTTCCACATGTATAGTTGTGTCTATAATATACATAAAAATAATACCAAATATAAAGGCACCTTTTGGCTTGAATTTTAAACCCTGCATCACCGCCAATGACTCTGGCCCTTTCTTCACCAACAGGTGTACATGTGATGACTGTAGTCTCTCCCACATCCTGACATGTGGCATCATGGATTCTCCCATTGCTGAGGACCTCCACATCAAGCTGCCCCTGCAAGGCGAGCCGCCCCGGGACTACCTGGCAGAGGTGCACCCTCCCAGCCTCTCCTCTGGCAGCTCAGCGTCTGGCTCCAACTCCAGTTCCCCCATTACCATTCAGCAGCATCCACGGCTCATTCTGCCTGAAGGGGATGCCAACACTTTGTAAGTCAACCAGCCACTGCCCCGATGCTTATAAGGTTTTAAGCACAGTTTGTAAGTTAACAGCCACTGTCATGTTCTAGTGGGGATAAATGTTTTACACAGTTTTAGAATATGACCTAATTTGGCTGTATTTAAATATATGAAATGTTTACACTTGGCTCCCTAAGGTTAGATGTTTTATGTAAATTTAAACTTTACAACAAAATTAAATGTTATGTGGCGCTAGAATTATACAACTACTCCTAGAAACGTATGTGTGTCTTCTCTTTCACTTTCTCTTGAATTCATACTCCTTTCTCTCTCCATACAGTATCAGTGATGATGATGAAGTGCCTCCGCTGTCAACCAAATTTGGAGACATCTACCCTATGAGTGGTTATGAGGACGCTGGTGTTGTGGCGGGTACTGTGAACGGTCTGCACAGTGATCTCAATGGAGGAGGGGAGAGCGTGGCACTAAAGGAAGGGGTGAGTTCAACACGGCAGTATGTTACTTACAGAAATTCCCCAGTGTGATCATGAATTTCCCTGCCAAGTTCCTGGATGATCACATTGCAGTCTGTGATCAGTGAGTTATTTCAGGAAATAGATCATAAATACTTGGGCTTGTGTTTGGCTTCTGTGTCTCTTCTGTCTAATCAAATCTTAACCCAGTCTATTTGTCCTATTACACTTCCTTGCCTCCAGTCTCCTCGCGGCATAAGCAGCAGCAGTAGTTCATCAGAGGGTGACGAGGAGGAGGCTGATGGAGAGAGTGGTGGGGAGCCTCCAGGGCAGCAGGGTGAGCTTCCCTCAGGAAAGACCAGCAGTCCTCCACCATCTTACAACCACCAACAGGTATTACTTTGAATGCTTTTTGATTGCCACAATTGCATGGAGATTGGGTGGGTGGGTGAAACTGCCCCACATACACATTCATTACTGCTTATTTCATTTAGGTGCCTTTATGGTCAAATGAGAAAGTGAAAACCCATGACAGTATTTCATTGAGGATTCTTTTCATAGCAGTGGAGACAAAGAAAATTCATTTGGTTTATGGTCCGGTTTCAAACCAGTCACCAAGCCATTTCCATGTACAGCTACATTATAGCTGTATTTTGGATCATTTAAATATCAGTAGGGAAGGTTTCCCACATTGAGTGTGCACTCCAGCGTAAAACTAGACTACACTGTTTTGCATCTGTGTTGCTGCCCCAGGTAGAACAGGTCCAGCATGCCTGCGAGTGCCATGTGTGTAACCAGGACCCCAGCTCCTCCACCTTGGGCCCTGCTACATGCCTGCCCCCTAGTCGGCTCCACACTGCGCCTCCCCCTGCTGTTGGACACCAGTTCTTCACAGACAGCAAGACTCCCCCTGCCCACCCTGCCCTCCACCTCTACCCTCATATCCACGGTCACCTGCCCCTGCACAACTTGTCTCACCTCCCCCGGCCCCTGTTGCACCCCACACTCTACTCGCCTAGTCCTCCTCTAGCACATAACAAGGTGAGCATCCTCCTGTACTGTGTTCACACCATATTGGAAGAAATTGAAAGTCCGGTGTGTTCACGCATTCGTGTAAAACATTGCGAAATTGTCATGCACAAGTAATAATTCCTGAGTTTCCAAGTTGTAAATACGGCTAGGGAGACTATGTGGGAAGGAGGCTTGTGTTAACAGTTATGATATGCCGTGAATGCAGTACTAGACCCAACACACCCATAGACGCCTGGTACTTCAATGAGTGTAAAGTG
>OMKZ01014732.1:0-26555 GCA_900302535.1 Neoniphon sammara
ACCCTAACAACAAGAAAGAGGAAATGAGAGACTGTATTGATGAGAGCTTTAAGGGGAGGTGAGTCAGACAGGGTGCCCTATTTTCGCGGCCCGTCACATGGCGCAGTGGAGTTTTGGTGAGGCTCAGTGAGGGTTTCTTCTGGCCTGGGCGAGTACTTTGGTGACACTCTGTGTGCCAAGATGAGAGGAGAGGCGCAGTAGTGGGTGTGTTCTCATCATTCCGGTGGCACACTGGAATTTTGGTGCCATGGACAACCTCAATTTGCATCTGCCTGTGCCCGCCTGCTCAGACCAGGTCGACGGCGTGGCGCACCTAGGTGTGTGTTATTTTCGTCCCTTAAGTTGGTGGAGGCGCGTCCAACTACTCATCTAAGAAATCACAAAATCCCGCTTTATGAATCTCTCATGATGGAAAACTATTTCACTACATTGTTTAAGCATATTGACGCTCTTGTGGCGGTGGTTAAATGATCATATCAACCAAACTGCTGAGCGTCATGGGGCACGGAGAATAATGAAATCATACACATTCATCCCTACTAAAGCTGGTTATCTGTACTGTGTTCAAGGGCGAATATTTTTGATTTGGAGAGTGTTGGAGACACACATATGAGGGTGAAATTTGGAATTTTTCATTACATTTCCTGCAATTCTACTCAGTGAAATGCTTTCTTGAACACAAGAAGGTAAATAGCGTAATTTAGAATATAACCAAAAACATTCAGATCACTTAACTTTGATACATTTTATGCCCTGACTATTATCAAACCAAAATCACAGCTTGGACATTAGCAATAAGTAAATATATTGTTTATTCTATTTTGTTGAGAAGAGAATGTGATCATAATGGCGTTTTATTCTCTGAAATTAATTTACTAGGCTAATAATTATTTATAGAAGAAAGGGACGAGAAAGGGGGAGAAATTGTTTACAGAATTACCCCTCTCTCTCTCTCTCTCTCTCTCTCTCTCTCTCTCTCTCCCTTGCACTCACTCGCTTACTTGCGCGATCAGTGCTCACCAAAATCACACTAACCTGTTGAGTGGTGCGCATTCTCCCTAAATGAATGGATAAGAACATATCTGATTGGTTAAGTCAGTCGCAGCCCATAACACACCCAATTTATGTCAATCCCTCCCCGTTCCCAGATGCGCCAGGCGCATCTTGTCACCAATATAACAAATGCGCATCGTATGCACAAAGCGCATTTAACTGCGCTTTGCGCAGTGCGCCAAGGTGCACATAAATAGGGCCCAGGATGTTACCCATATAAGGGAATGTTTTGCTCTTTGATCAGATGATGAACATGTATGGAAATAGGAAGTAAGCTTACACAACCCCTCTTGCTATAAAAGAAGACAGCACTAAAACCAGAGAAGTTCTTTTTTTAGAGACAACAGCTCCTCTTAGAGAACTTCGGTAGTGAGGAAACCCTTACATCCTTACACTTCTCAGAGAAACCTTTTAAGACACTTGATAACACTCTGGAACACAGAGACACTTGTGTGTACACACTGTATTAGGAATTTGTGAACTAATCAAACAACCTGGTTCTGGGTGGTCTAGCCCAGGATAAGGAAAGTGAATAAGGTCTCCAGTTCCCATTAATTCTCCAGCGACTCTGCCAGACAATGTTGGGGACACCCAGGTGAAAGTAAGACAGGCGGTTGTGCCTTACCAATTAGGCTTGTAAATACTGCTCACCGGAATCATCTAATACAAAGTGCTAAGAAAAGACGTTTTGTTAGCAGCCTCCTGGGCCTAGGGAGGTACCATCTAAACTAAGAGGGCATTGTTAGACAGAAGTCTTGTAGTGTGGGACCAGGGAAACTCCCTGTAGACTCAAAAGCCTTCTGCCTCTGTGGATGAGAGACACACAGGGTCTGGTTGTCAGAGTGGGCAGTTAGACCAGAGGGCGGTGAGGTATAATATTCATTATCCAAAACCCGCGTCCACGCTTCACCATCCCCTGTAATATTCAAAGCGACTCAGTGAGCATGCTTTTCTTCAGTCACAGCCAGTCACCAGCTTCATCTGCTGCTGTAGACACAGCCTTTACTACCTGCTTTAATGCCTAATTCCACTTAGCAGTGTTAAGGTTGTCTTTGCTATAAACCGTTGGCATCCAATCTCTAAAGGTCACATTCTAGTTTTGCAACCCTGCTGTTCCACCTGCCAGCTCAGTATACCTAAGCATTTATCTTTCATTATGTCTCATCTACTCGACAAAATACACAAAGCGTTGCCCCTCTGTCCCAGAACATCAAGGCTGAGTTCAGAATGGGATGCTGCTCACACTATACACACTACATGCAATGTGTAACTCAGTGGCACATGTAGTGTGCTTGCCATTGTAGTGTCCCCTTCTGTATACTGTACTCATGGTCCACACAGCCAAAGCAACAGACAACATTGCAGGCATGCAACTTTAACTTGCCTCATTGCCTTGCCCTCTAATTAACTCCTGTCTTAGCTCTTGAATCTGCTCTGTGTCATTTAGAGTCACATCGTGCCATTTTCCTAAGATTTTGTTAGGCTTTGCTAGTACTGTTGGAATGTATTAGACCCCTTTGTTTCCCAGTTTGCCCTGAACAGTGGATTGGCTCAGTTTACTCAGTTTAACTTGCATCCGAGTCCAGCTTAGATAATCATTCACTTTTGTTCATTCATATTATAACAGTGTATTGCTCATATATGCCTTGATTGGTGGGAAGTGCAGTCCTCCATGAAGCCATTCCACCCTTCCCACCCACTTTGACCACCCAAGTGGTTGACAGGTCTCTCTGTTCTGGCCTACTGTGGGTGGTGCGAGAGGTCTTAGTTGTATCTAAATAGTGGTCTTGTGCAGCTACAAAGTTTTGAACAGGCAAATTGTGCATTTCTGCTGTTTGGTATGGCCTTTCACAATTTTACCTTTTTTATATCAGGTTAACATAGCTATCAGGCATGCACTAATTAGGTGGTATTGAGAAAAAAATACATTATTACTGTAGTCTTTCAAAAAAAAAGTTTCAGAGAACTGGGAAGCTTTCAGTGGCTGAAATCAATTTCTCGGCCATTTTGCACTTACCTGGAAGAACTACTATTTATGGAACAAAATTACATTGGTAGGGAAATAAAGCGTGGATATCTGATCGGGTTGTGACCATAAAAATTTTAACCATGGCCAGCTTCAACCGACAAACTTGTTGACCATCAACACACCCCATAAGTTTCCCTGATTGCTCAGCTCTATAGGAAGTGCATGAACTTCCAGTGACATGTCGATTGTGAACATACAGTTATGATTGGCTCCATTGCCATTGTGAAAGCTAGAAGATAAATTGTGCACCCTGCTATGATGCCTATTTCCAGCTGCTGTTACACTGTAGTAAACTCTGCTGTTATGAAGCTCATCTCAATATCTCATCTCATCTTAATATCTCAATATGCCATGACCAGATTTTAGATGATGGGTGGAACTCTGGAAAGAAAAATAAAATAAATAAATAAATAAAAAATAACTGAAAACCTCCCACAATAGGTTTTGTGGCACAGAGATGAATTCATTAGCAAGATCCAAAAATACCACATGGAGATTCTCCTGCTTCACTGACTGAATTTGGTGCCAAATCATGCTTGTGTGATCTGTGATCTAAGCTTCCAGAAAATACTACTATTCCATCTTCTTGCACTGTTGGGTAAATATCTATATATCTATATTTATATCTATAGATATAGATATAGATATAGATATATAATTATTATAATTATTTCTAAGTAACTCAACAGCCCCTGCACTGAAAATGCACAGAAAATTGATTGCATTTTTCAAACTCTTCCTTTCAACATGAAGTAGTCCAAAAGGCCAAAACTGGCTAATTTTAATTCTGAACAGATTTTATTTCTTTTTAACAATAAATGACATCTTCATGCTGATTTCACAAGCTTCTACATAAATCTCAATATATCTGCAGTGGTTTTATTTAGCTGGTTAGAGACTCCATCAGGCCGTAGGACCAATGAAACCTTTGCAATTCATATTTTGCACCTCTTTTCACTTTGGGTGGCTAACATCCATCTGGTGGCCTGTTATTTCAATTGGTTGGGTATGGTTCCCTGCAAAATGTCATCCTATCCTGTTCTTTCTTTCTTTCTTTCTTTAGTATTTTCTGCTCTTGGCCAAGCTGCCACTCAATTCCTCAGGTTTGTTTGCAGGACATTGATACTCTCGCACTCGCTGTCTATTGCCTGCCTCCACTGCTTCCTAACCTGCCTCCATGTTATTGTTAATTATCGACTACAGGTCTGTGAAGCAGTCGCTACTGGTGTTTGTCCATCCCTGAACTTCTTTAGATGTATGCACACTAAAATCTGCCAAAGTGAAATTTCACTTTAAGAATATTTTCTCATCATTTCAGTGAATTTGTTCCTCTTATCTTGGGGCTGTGGCATGTTTGGCAGGGAGGAATGCACCAGGAACAGTCTAAAGAGGAAACTGGACGGCAATCAAAGATCACCATATTGTTTACATGCTTTGAGGTGACTGCTTTGTGGATGCATAGTTAGGTCAGACTTTTATTATACTGTTTTTATGCTCTATTCTGTTTTAATGTGCCACATCAATATCCAGCACATCATCACACAGTGGTGGGAGTAGAGAGTGGGGCACAGGGTGTCTATGACTCAGTTGGCTAATGCCTGAGACACAACGATCCGATTTCAAAGAATAAGTGCCGAACAAGACAGACGGGCCAATCGCTTTACGTCCCCTCACGTGTCCTGCTTAAAACTGTCCATGAACACACTGCACAGACAATAGCTGACGGTCAACATGCAGCAAGTTCGGCGCCTGTGTGAGAGGAATAATTCTCCATGCCAGGAGGTGGCAGTAGCCTTAACAAAGTAAACCAAAAGCCTTTGGATCGCGGAAAGAAAAAAAGAAACAAACACGCCACTCTGAATCTGCTAAAATGGTTATACAAATCGGGAATATGTCTGATGAGAAGCTGAACTGGCACTGCTGCTGTCAGCCTGAGGGTCTTTTGTTTGTGGAGAGTTAAACTACCTCTCCCTAGCGAGAGATCCGCCAAGAAGAGCTGCTAAATGCAGGACACACGACACAGACTACAGGCAATCATCAGCCACAGATGGCCCGAGACAGCCAGACAAGAGCTGAAGGCTGCCCGTTGGCTTGGTGTGTTTGGGGCTTAAGGCATGTACCACATACGATGTGTGTTTGAATCCGGCAGACAACCTTTGTCACATATCATTCTTCCATCCTTCCTGTCTCTGTCAACTATATCTAGATATGCCATGAGTATAATCTTTAAAAATGATACCACTGTTTGATCTTTAGTTGTTGGTTTTTTTAAAAAGTATTTTAAAATCATTATTCATATTCAGTGGAAAAAATGGGCAGGTAAATCAAGTATATGACCACAGAATGTGTAAATGTTGGCTGACAAATGATGGAAATTGCTTATCTGAGGATGTAAAGGTTATTTTGGAGGAGTGTTGTTTTTCTTTCCACTTGTGAAGTGAAATTGCAGGTAGCGGTTTTTATTTTGAGAAAGCTGTGGTGACAAAGTGGATGCCTCTGTTTCACTAAAGCAGGGTCAAAATATGCAGAGAGCGAGAAAGAGAGAGAGAGAGAGAGAGAGAGAGAGGGAATTTGGTGCTTTCTGTTTTCATCTAGCGCAAGAATGTACTTTGACATCTCTTGGGAAAACTGTTCCTGGTTGCCTTCACAAAGTGCGATGGAAAATGGCTGTTAACCCCACCCCCCTCTTCTTCTTCTTCTTCTTCTTTTTTTTTTTAGAAAGAGATGGGTCAGGGAATATGACAAAGCTGCAGGGCATTTAATGTAGTGGGAGGAGCAGGGGGGGAGAAAATAGGATTACAAATATAAGAGATGCTAGATGGGCCCTTTTAGTCAGGTGGTTTGCTGGTTAATATTTTAGTACCGGTATTTGGAGAAACATCATAATTAACTGATATCTCCAGGATAGGCCCTAGGAGGAAGTGATCTTTCAGCCATTTGGAGGAAATAGGGAACATCTAAACAATGATTATGGATTTAAGTCAGTCTCACACAATCAAAGATGTAAAACTCGTTATCCCTGGAATGCAGTTATTAGTACATCACTTTCAATATTAATGCTGTTTCCACTGGTGTTTGCCCCCAGAGAAAATGGAAAACTTAGGACTATCTGAAATACATACTGTGGTCAGTCTCTAGCTTCCATGGTGGTTTAAAGAGATATTTTATGCACTTTTCAACCAACATTGCTGTACTTAAAGGTGCAGTATGCAAAATTGCGGAGGGTCTACCTACAGACAGCTAAAGAATAATCCTAACCTTAATATGTAATCTCATGAGTTGAATAGTGCATAAACTAAAAGAAATGTTAGTGACAATACCCAGGACACTATTAATTACTGGATAATATAGCAGAGATGAGGGTACATTATTTGGTTTGGAGCAGAGCTTACAAACAACAGTGCTAATAATAATTTTAAAAAAAAAAAGCTCATTTGGAGTCTTGATGAAGCTCCGAAACATTACGAGCGCACCGTAGATCATCATCACAGACTCCAGTCTTCATTTTCTAGACTGTAGCTTTGGGAGCTTTAGGGGTTAACTTTAAAATGAGAGGATATTGTGCTTGGTGAAGAGCCATAGATAAATTGTTTCAACATGAACAGAAAGGCTCTTGCAAACCTGAAAGTGTTTAGGAGAAAGTATTAAAAAAAGGCCACTGAACAAGAAGTGAGTTCTACTTGATGAAGGCCTGAAACGTAACCTTTAAGTTAAAAGATTGCAAGTGACTTGACAGTATGTAGGACAAATAAATTGTTTCACAAGAACAAGCCTCTGTCTCTGTGACTAATGAATGCACCTCATGAATCTTACCTGTCAATGCAAGAGCTAAAAAGCTCCACCAGTGAAAAGCTAAATGGGCTCCAATAATCAAAGTACTGCTTAGTGAAAATACATTTTCGTTCCCTTACTCCTTCAAACAAAGATGTTATTGCACAGCAGAAGTATTTTTTTCTTTCCTATCTATATATTCATTGTATGAATATATGGTTTGGGTTTATACTCTTATTACACTGGAAAAACACAATAACTATGAGGTTAAAGTGCAGACTCATAGATTTAATGTGAGTGTATTTTTAGCCATATCAATAGTCAGCAAAGGAAGTGCAGCCCTTTTTTATTTTTCTCTCTGTTTCAGTGTGGTGAAGATATTTGCACAGACTATTTTTGACAAAATCAACATTTTTTTTTATACTTTTATTGTTAAAATTCCTCATTTGCATTGGCAACTCATCAGACTCTTAAAATCAAATTGTCAGGTTCTCTTTCCAGCTTCTTTGCATTTCAAAGTGCTGTATCCTAACATGATTCAGCAGGGAGTGACAGTTGGTGCAGATCTGTTCTGGTCAAAGAAAGACTATGCACAAAAGATGCTGAACTGTCATCTGTGTCTGCTCTGTGAACCTGTGCAGTCGAAATCCGTCACCCCTTCCTCCACGAGACAATGGACCAGAACTTTCTGCACCTTATCCTGGTGTTTTACACAATCCTGTGGAGAGAAATCTCTCACCAAAAATTAAGAAATGCACTGATGATTCCTTGTTGACACCTCAGAGCTGTATGAACTTCAAAGATAGACTGACTGTGTTTTAAGACTCATGCGATGCCAATGACTAACTCGCAGATATTGTTAGCTCCTGGCTGTCACATTGTGCAGATAAGATTGTGAGGGTGTACCCTGATAGTAATGCTGCATCAGAAAAGCAGCGTTGAATAGAAAAGGAAAGGCTTTCTATCGGAAAATAAGGGCTTTTAAAGTGAAAGGGCTTCAGGGAGAGGTCAAATGTGAAATCAACTGATCTATACAGATGTGCAAGGATAAGATAAAAATAAATAAATACATAAAATAGATTACCAATAATTTGAGGCTACAAGACAAAACAATGGTGCCTGTCATTCTCTTCGACAAGCTTATTATACTCTGTTTTATTCTTAACTGAGCCTAGAAATCCACTTTAATGTGTGACTAAATCCTCACTGTCTTCAGACATAGAGATCCTGGCCTTGTTTCTGGCAGTATAGCTAGTTTACTGCTCACATGCTTGCTGTGTAGTTCAACCCTGCGATCATTTACCAATATGTCACTGAACCAGAGCATGCCAAAGTTTGGAGCCATGGTACCAGTCCAGTTTTCACACTGGACCAAGAGGGGGATTCTGGACACCTTGTTCACCCGTTCTGACTTGTTACCCAAATATATACAGGATGCCAGAAATGATATAGCTGTTGATTTGAAGGTTTTTAGCAGTAAAATGTCATGTGCATCTCTAAAAACGACGCTATTGAGTTGGCTTTCCTTGGCTTTCTCATTAGCAGAATCACGAGACTCCAGAGGTCTGCAACCTGACCTGAGCCCCACTGGACCTGATTCCAGTGGAAGATTCAGGGCCTCATTCTAATAAAGATGTAGGGCCATTTGATTCTTTAAAAGTAGCTAATTCAATTTAATCTGTCTACAGTGGGAGTCAGATGAGTCCTTCTCTTAGTTCTGGTTAAAAACATGCAACACGAACTTGGGGCAGAGGAGAAAGAGCTTTACGGCTGAGGCAAGAATACTGAGAAGTACAATAGCAAATACAAGATGAAATAAAGGTATGAATCACTCTCTACAAGACAGAGAAGAATAAAAGTGACCTAATTATAGAGACTTCTCAGACAACAATGACTCGATTCACATAATTCAGAACATTACCAAAAACGACTCTGACAGCCAGTTTAATGCTAAATGCCAGCTTGCCAAGGTTGTAGTTTAGAAGTTGTATTTGGCAGGTGAAAAATAACACTCCTACCATACGTTCAGACAAAGACAAAATTCCATCTTGCTTTATTCATGCATTTGATTATATGACTTAAAAAGAGATTAAGAAGAATAAGAAAATAAAATTGCCATGATAGTATGAATGCACCTTTTAATCACTGTTTCACTTATCACATTTAACACTGATTTTTGCAGCACATACAGCCCTTAATAGTCAACATAGTAATCTAAATAAATATTATGCACATGTATGACTCATATAAATAGGAGCATATAGATGGAGACCTTGGGACCTTGAAATAATCCACAGTTGTGTGGTGGAAGATGTACACAACTACTCAAAATTTGATTCATAACAAATCCATAAAAAAGAATTACATGGGAGTAATTCTAATGCTATCCAAATTTATTAATGAATTTTGGGCCCTAATTTTGAATATGATACATTTGAAAACCATAGATAAATACATACAGGCCCACCCAAAAATAAAAATGACCTCTGAAAATACTCCATAGTCAATGGCCTGTGACCATGCTAATCAGAAAGTGACCAAAGAGCCTAAAAGTCCTGTCTCAGAATGGCTAATGGAACACTTTATTTCCACAAAGAAATAAATGAAGGTATGCTTTCACTGACAGCATGCTAAAAATTCATACAGTTACACCTGGGAGCTTCGCTGCATAACCACAATATTGCATAGGAACCCTGGTGGAGAAGTTGTGGGTTAAGTACCTGGTTCAAGGACACCTTCATGACAGTTGTTGAGGGAGGATTAGTTCTTCATGTCTCCCTGCTACTTTTTTCCCAAACAGGATTCAAACACAATTCAACAAAAATATTATCTTTCACCATGTTGGCAGACTTCCCAAAATGGCATGCAGTCTCGGTGTTCTTTGGGATTGACTCATTTTATCTGAGAATGTCTGCTCAATATCGTGCAGACTGTTGTGGGCCGGCTCATGTGAGCCTCGTGGCTGCTGTTACTGGAGGTCCGTTCAGTTTGCTTTCAGTGGATTTGAGGTTAGGCAGTCAAAGCACATGGAAGTCATCTGGCTGGATGGACTACTTTAATTGTTCAACAAAAAACAAAAAAAAAACAAACAAACAAACAAAAAAAACACCTCTTGTAAAAATGTAGATGTAGTTCTACATAATGTTATGAGTTGCACTAGACTTCATTTGCAAAACAGATAGACACTATTCCTGAAAATAGAATAAAATAAAATAAAGAAATGAACTGACTGTTGTATGCAATGATTCTCATAATGTATTTTTTTAATACAAAAGTTTGTCACAGAAGCTAATATCGCCTACATATTAGCCTGCTTGTATGATTTTTTTTTATTAATCTCTTGGTTTATGGAAATGAATACAATCTGTTTTTGCAAATGACAGCCACTTAATATGTGTGTGTGTCACAAAATTGGTTTATCTCACCTACATCTGTGTTACATGGAGAAGTTATTGATGCAGAGGCATAAACTAATCTTTTGATTGCTTGCTGCTCTATATGTTGCAGATGAGATCATTTACTTCTCAAGAAAACAGATGAATGAGTAGAATAAGAAATATATAGAACATAATTTCCTCTAAAGTGACCAGTGACACAGTGCCTTTACTTCACTGAGCAGGTTTGAAACTTGTGAGATGTTAGCAGGACATTCAGTGGGACCTCCATTGCATTAACATCATACCAAGGTTTCAGTATCAGTGTCAACATGAACCAGAAAGTGTTGGAGGACTGAATCGTGTGTTAACCGCAAGCATCAAATGTTTCCCTAACTAGTCAAATACTAAGGATTAAAATCTTCCTGCTGTAGCACAGTTTTGTAATAGGGGAGTAAAGGAATCGCTGGAGTCACTACTGTTGTGTCAGGGGAGTATGTTAGCTGACTTATTACAGCTCCTAGGTTTGATATGGAAATCAGCATATTGAAGATTTGAGTAATGGGTCCATCCATTAAGTTGGTGGGAAGTTTTAGGAAACAGAGACAAGCATATCAAGGTCTGTAGATTTATCAGTTTTTTTTTTTACACTTGCATAAAACTCCAAACATGTCTAATAGTAACACACTGGACAGAAGGAATCATAATTAGCCGAGGGAGCAATTTTCAAGCTATTAGATTTCCAAGTCATTCAGCTGAGGTGTCCTGGCAGGTATTCTGATTGCAGATAATTAAAGGATGGGTCCTTTTGAGCAAAAAAAAAAAAAAAATGTTCAAAGATAAAATGCTGATTGAAGTCATCGATTATTTCTCCTTATCAGTAACAGAGCAGGCAGTAATGGAGATTTGATAAGCTAAAGAGGGAGAAGAACCTGAGTTTGATAGTGACTTAACAGACCTGGAGAGTTTAGCGGGGACACTATCTCACAAGATGCTGGCATGCTGGATGACAGACTTACTACAGCAGCGTGCACCACCTTCAGCAGACTGGACTCCCTACACGATGTAGGCTTGTTGTCTACAGAACCCACACACTATGAGAGAGCACTATTTGGCAAGCTGGTCATTCACTGAAAAGAAAAAGCCATAGCTCTCATTGCTCCTTTGAATAGGAAATGGGCCTGAGAAAATGACTTGGTGCAGGCCAGCTAACAAATAGAAGCAATGGTTATCTTATTGATTCCAGATTAGTGTTCATTCCAGATTTTCTCTATCTAACTTAATTCATTCCCTCATGCATCACTATTCTATCACTGCACATAATATAATTGCCTATAGATAAGCCTCTCCTGAGTAGATTATGTATGTATTTGGTTGTTGTCATTGTGTATGTGTTTGGTCAGCGGTTTGCTTCAAAACACCTTCATCAGTAGATTTGAACATGTCCACGCAAATGTTCCACCTGACGTTCTTTTCTTATTTTAATCATCATAGCTGTGCAACTATGTAATAGAACCTACAGTGCAACAGTCCCCTCCTTTCAGAAGCGCCTTCACATTTTTATTTATTTGTTTATTTGGTGGAAATAAAACTAAATGTTTATGTGCCAAACTGTTTGCTGGCCATTTCTCTTCCTGTTATGTTTGGATTGAACTGAAACTGTGAGTCAGTCCATACCATAGATTATTAACAGCTAAGAGATACTTAAGAGAGAACATGAGTTTGTGTTTGAGTTATATGCCATATTGCCAGTTACTCACTTTTGTGCACTCAATGGTTTTTGTTGAGTTGTTGAGTTTTGTAAGAAGGAGGTTAAAAATCATGAATTTTCAATTGTGTGGTGGTGGACAGTCACCTTAGGGATGCATTGCACCGCATTGCTTACTTATGTATTTATAGCATAAGAGTGATGCAGTTTTAAAGAATCACTAAGTGAATTTTTGACCATAAAAGAGTCCACATATTACAAAAAAGTCCTGAAATATGTTTTAAATAATGTACATCTCACATGAGACGCAGATCCAAAGTGTTTTGTAGGTTTAGATGTGCACTGCCATGTTCCCCACTATGTTGGCATGAATGGTGAGGACCATATAGAAGAACTTCGCGTTGACAATGACGACAGTATCTTTGCTGTTACAGAGCAGTGAACCATAAAAGTTTCTGTTGTTTTGAGTAACTTACCTCTGATTCTAACATCTCTTGAAAAATCAAACATGACGACTGAATTTCACTATCAAAGGAGCGCACTTTGCCCTGCAGAACTGATGAGGGCAGTGATGGGACTCAAATACATAAACTTTTCTGTAAAATCACTTAGCGCTCCTTCAAATGAAAGCATTAATTTTGCTGTTTGAAACAAACGGATTCTAATTATAGCAGTAATGAACTTTATTTGGGCCTGTTTCTTAATTTTACACAGACATTGTACACAGAACTTCTTTCAAAAGTATGTGTTTGCGTAAAACACCTTTTCGTACTTTTTAATTGTGTCTGACTTCAAGCTCTCGTCTGTTCCCTCAGGTCCTCCAGTCATCGTAAGTATGAGCATCAACATAGCAAGCATCGACTCCATCTCAGAAGTAAACATGGTGAGTTCCAAAGCCTCTTGTCTTACTTAACTTACAAACTTAAACTTAACAAAATTAAACCTTGGTTTGCACAATAAATCTGCCATTTGAGTGTTTTTTTTATCTTCTCATCATTATCTGGAACTATTGATTGTTCAGTCAGATTGTAATCAGTAAACCGCTGTGCAAGAACTACTACAGGCCTTCTGTATTTCTTTGCTCCTGCACGTACTTGAGAGCTGTGGGAAATTCAGGCTGAGTTGTGCCTTTTAAAGAAGGCAATATGGCTGCTGTCTGAGCAATGGCGTCATTCTGTCCCTTAGCACTCTCTCTTTATTTTACTCAATGTGACATAGTCACTCACACTCTGCAGCTCACTCTTCACAGATATTAGAGTAGCTTTTCTATTTTGTGTTTTTCTCTTTCTCTCACTTTCTCTCTCTGGAGTGACCAAATGATTTTCCACCTGTTTCAAACCACAGCAAACTTTGTGTCTGATATTTTCCTGATGTGCTTGAGGTATTCTGTGTTGTTCTTCTGTTTTATGTTATCGCAGAATAAGATGTAGAGAGAGAATATAAGGTGCCTTTTGATTAGTAATGAGCCAAAACATTTCTACTAAGTCTCTATGCACTTCCTATCAATATGAGAAGGGTTAAAAAAAGGATAAAGTTTTAATGGCTCAAACAAAAGGCAGATAAAAAGACAGAATGTTAAGTGCTGACAGTTTCCGGAGACGGGACGTAGTCCAAAAATATTTGTTTTTAAGTCTACCTTTTTCTCATTTTGATTTAGGGTAGCTTTCCTCAAGTCTATTTTTGAAACCAGTCTTATGTTTAATGACTAATTTGACTGGAGGATTGATTGATTGATTTGTTGTTCATTGCTGGTGTTTTTTGTGTTATGTAAAAAGCAGAAAGGGTTTCAAAAATAAACCTGAGCCTCATATTACACAATATGTCTGTAGTTTCAGAAAGTGTTGCCTGCTCAGGTTTATTTTTCAATATGGAAGACATTTTTTAAGACAAACAAATCTACAAATGTAAGTCATTTTATGTCCAGCTGAATAACATAACATACAGCTCACTTGTATTTAAGACAGACTGAAACTGTAGGACACTGACATTACCAAAATAATTTGTTGTGTTTTTCATGCGATACTGAACACTGTCAGAGAGAAAACACTAAATTTAACTTACCCTTAAAAGTAAGTGAAATTTAGCCTTTTACACACTAAACTATTAATATTCATAGTTCATGTATTTGATCAATAATAACATTTTTATCATCTTTGTTGACTATTCATTTGGTTATTGAATCTGCAGTGTCTCTCCCCTCAAACTTGTTTTGGATAGACATTTCCCCAAACAAACCCATTTTACAATTTACTGCCTCAAGCCAAACTGTTGCCATGGCAACACAGTAAATGGAGCTGTAGTGTCCTACAGTACATGACCGAAAACAAACTTTTTGATTCTGATGATATAGTATGTAAACCTAGGAAAACACAAAAAATATTGTAGTGTAACAAACCTAACCTCACTGTGCTATACCTGCATTTAACCATTCACGATAATTAGGAAATACATTTATTTAATTAATAAAAGATTTTGGCTTTGTTTCAATAAAACCAAACATCACTCTCAAATTGAATTTAATGAATCATTCATCAAATTAAATATCAGTTTAGACACACATTCACACTCGTGATGTCCACTATTTTTTGATGTAACCAGTGTTTTTTTGTTTTCACTCAGATGTCAGCGAGGCAGCTGTATAGGTTGTTTAGGCGTTAACCAGAAACAGTAAAACATCAGGAACGGCCTTGTTTGCAAAGTTGTTACAGCAGCTCATGACTTTCACTACAACAATGAGCTGTTTTCTCACCCTGTGGCTGATCTACATTTCTCCTTCCTCCTAGGACTACACCATCACAATGTATTTCCAGCAGAGTTGGCGAGATAAGCGGTTGGCTTATGGCGAGCTGAACCTTAACCTGACTCTGGATAACCGTGTAGCAGACCAGCTGTGGCTCCCTGACACCTACTTCCTTAATGACAAGAAGTCTTTTCTTCATGGTGTGACAGTAAAAAACCGCATGATCCGACTGCATCCTGATGGCACTGTCTTATATGGGCTGAGGTACAATATCATCTATCAATATCATCACCTTACATATCAAACTGATATTTCTTTTTGTCTGAATAATTTTACATTTCATTTTTACATCTATGCTATTGACAGTGAACCTTAAATTTAGATTATTCCACCTTGATTTAGAAATCAAGGTGGAAATATAAGTTGTATAGATCTAAAAAAAAAAATGATGGCAACATTATCATGTTATTTTTTTGCTTCTTTCACATGATGACAGGGTTTGGATTAACCTGACAGCTTTAAAATGCATAGTGTGGAAACTTTGTCAGAGGGATATGTGAAGAGACCAGTTCCTAATGACACAGTGTGTAATATTCTGACTTAGTCCTCTAAATTCATAAATGCACCAGTCGAGGGTATTTTACTACTTCATTTTTCATATGGAGTTTTTCATTTAAAACTGAATAGAGCACGTACAGTAGAAGTCTCTGATAACGACTTTTTTATATACATATATGATGAAAAGTCTTTCATATTACTTTTTCCTACCACTGTGTCCTCGGTTTTCTGGAATTCTAGAGAAATATATTACGACATACTGTTGATTAAACACTAGATTAGAGGAAAAATGAACTACAAGATGAAGTAACTGTAAAGGCCACATAGACGAAGTCTCAGAGCGCAAGACATAGACACTTTTTCTCCTCAAACTCCTGTAACTTGTGTCCCAGCGACCTTGCAGCAGCACTGTCCCCCTTTTTTTGTCCAAGTCCCCACAGGAGTGATTAACTGATGGATGGGAGGACGGGCAACTGTACTGATGAGGACCCATACATAGTCCTGTTAGCCATGAGTTGCTTAAGGTGTTTTTTTTTTTAATGGCTGAATTTAAGGGTGAAAAGGCATTTCATTTGGACGCTGATTAGTTTTGCTGCTGTTTTTGACATGCACATGTAATAGAACTACATGTGCTGGTAACAAAATTGCAATTAAAGCAACGTAGGACCACAACTGCTAATAGTATTTGCTGTTGTTCAGTATAATATGACAGAATTATTTTTGGTGATGATAATGTATTGAAAGTTAACAGTCTGCAAAGTCTCTAAGTGCTACTGAAGACACATAATAACTCTTACATGGATTATTTTTGAGGGAGAGAGGTGTACAGTCAATCCAAGATTCTTTGACCCAGAAAGGCTAAAAAAAGGTTCATAATGCTCACCAACTAAATGTCCCAGTTGCATCAGGGTAGCAAACTAGACAACTCAGTCAACAGTGAATGTGCCCAGAGGGACCCATCCACAATTCCTTGGGGGATTGCTAAAAGTAAGAAAAGCGTCCTGGGGCCGGTTCAAACTGAGAATGAAGCCAGATGCTTTGTTTTCACATCCATCCTGTTTTTCTTAACAGTAGTCATTACAATAAAATAATAAAATAATAATGATGAAGGCAAAGGAAGAGGAAATGTGCTTGTTTGATGAATAAAATAAAATCGTGGCGACAAAGTTTAGATCATCTGAAGTAATGCGTCTCTTTGACATTGTCCCTATTTACAAATTCTAAGTTACTGAATTAGATACTGACACAAACGGAGATATGATGCAAAAAAAAAGTTGTTTTATTTCTTTTCTGAGTCTTCAGATGGAGACTAAAGGCCAAGAGACTGTTACTATTTCTACGCCCACTTCCTACTCCCTGTACCAACCTTCGCACATCTCATCCTAAACCCATGTAAATACGCACAGGTCTACTGTTACTGTAAGCTATAGCAGTAATGGGTAACTGGCTGGTGGCACCCAATCCCAGAACCCTGATGAATGTGTCCAACAGGACATTTTTTCAGCTACATGCAATAATTAGTACCAGCACTTAGGGATGGGTAATATATGGATATTATATTGATATTGTGATGTGAGACTAGATATTGTCTGGGATTTTGAATATCATAGCATTGTGATATGGCATAAGTGTTGTCTTTTCTTGGTTTTAAAGGCTGCATTGGGGTGTGAGCACATAGCGTTATTCTTGAAAGAAAAAATGCTGCAGAGAACGCTTTCTGTGTCGGTGGGTCGAGTGACGTAGCCTAAACATTGTATCCTTGTATCAGCTGAAATTACCGGTTAGCTGCATTGTTTAAATTGTTTTAAACATTATTAAAAACAGCGAGGAGGAGGCTGCTAGGTTTACTGCTGGCTTTAGAGCACACTGAGGAGGACACTGAAGGCTGAAGTCACGTTATCAGTTAACGTTAGCCAGCATTTCTAGCTAGCAGAACAGTAGACTTTATTGTGAAACAGGTACTGGATAACACACTGCCTGTTTGTGATCTTTTACTGCACATTCTTTCAGTGGACTTTCACTTATTAGTAAAGCAAGCATCTCTACCAGCATTTTCCCCTCCATTTCCATCTGTTTACAGTGATGATGTCATGTCGGCTCTCCCCTGACATTCTTCTTTGCGATTGGCTGGTTGATAAAAAAGGAGATGACGTCATAGCACTTTTTCTCAAAAACTTCAGCTGTTTTCAACTTCTTTAAAGCCGGACCTTAGGTCCCATAGAATTCCACGAAAAAAAGGCAGTGGCAGTTGGGAAAAAAAAAAAATTATAATAATATAAAATAATAAAAAAACACCCTTCACATCCTTAGAGTGAAGGGATGCAATTTTCTGAACTTATCAGATTGTTCCAACCATTTTATTATTTGCATCTACCTGCTTAGCCATCACATGCACATCACTATTGATTTTATCTCAAAAATCTCTTGTGCGTACAGTGTAAATATCTTATGAAAGTATGAATATTATCAACATATTTATATTCAAAGATATTGTGATATTTGATATTCTTCATTTTGCCCAGCCCTACCAACACACAATTTACATGTGACTGTGATTTCAGGACTTTTATGACCCTCTAGCATGCGTCCACTTGATACTGTTGGAGTGCTTGACTCTACCAAGTGGTAATGTGAACTTTTCTGAAGTACACAACACATGACTGCAGGAGTAGTGATCAGGTCACTTTATTTGAGTGCCAGTTAAGTTTCTGAAGATCTTCCTCTTCAGTGCAGGAGATTTTCTCCCATGGGTTTTCTTGGAAGCAATGCCTCTTTGACTTTATCCCCAGCACTACATTCCTTAGTGTGGCAGAATACGAAATGCGGACATTTCACACAATCACATTACACACACTGCTGCACCTTGGCTGCACCGGGCTTGTGGACGCTCACCTATCCACATCCACTTACTTGCGTTCTGTGTGCAATGTGCTGATGCTGCTGCTGCTGTTAGTGATTTATTAACTCGATTTCCACTGCTTATAGTGATTTGTTTATTGTGCTGTGTTGCACTGCATAGTGTTTAATTGTGTTAAATTTCTGTTTTAATTTTAAAGTCAAGCCAGTATTCTCTCTGCTTTACATCTGTGTCCTCATTTCTTACCCACTGATCTTGTTTTGAGCCTTGAACAGTCCATCCCCTGTACTTGTAGTCACTACCCTATGGCTAATCTAGTCAGTGTTTCTGTTTTGAAAACCCTGTATCCTGTTTTTTGAATAACAGACAGGGGAAAATGGGTCAGCTGTCTATGTTTGCTAGGCCTACATAACATAAACCAATATGGTAAGGTGATATGTTTCAAGAAGGTCACAAGTTCAAGTCACGGCCTCAATCCATCCTGTGTGGAGTTTGCATTTTTCTTGCTGTTTGCGTAGCTTTCTTTTAGACGCTCCAGCTTCCTGTCACAGTCTATAGACATGCAAGTCAGGTAGACTGGAGTCTCCAAGTGGCCCACAGGTTTTAATGGGAGTTTGAGTGTCTCTGTCTGGCTATCTGTGTGAGTGATAGACCGATGACCTTCTGGGGTCTCCCTCTACTTTACACCAAGTGTCATTTAGCAATGATAATATAAAAGTTGTTCAAATGTTATAGAAATAGTGATTTTATTGTGATTAACAAAACATTTTCATCACTACTGGTTCAATTTGAAACATAACTTAGACCTTAAGAGCAACTGATACGGGACGAGACTAGAACTATGTCCCCAAGCACCACAGCTGCATTGAATTGCAATGGAAGCACTGCAGTGCATGCTGGGATTGGCTCCAGCCCCCCAGTGACCTTGGCCACGAGAATGGGATACTACCATACTGAACATATTACATGTGTCATAGAGTCACATGCTGTGTGTCATGTGTGTGTATAGGATGAGTAGTATCCCTTGCCAAGCAAAGACCTTTAATACTGGAGGAGTCAGCAGTGTGGAAAATGAATGTACAATTGAAAGATACTGATTGTCTCTGTAACCATTATTGTGTATAGTAATGAATATACATTTTGCAGAAAATTCATCTGCACATAAGGTTAAGTATTGGCATATAATACAGCAGTTTTCAGAGGTCACACAATAGACTAGTTTATGCCCCTAAGATTGGAGTGAAATGTGTGAACTTCTAAAAAAGTAAAAAAAAGTGCACATCTCAGGCACTTTTTTTACTGTGCCCATTGTGGCACTGCGTTGCTATATGGGTGATTTTACCAAGAGGAGTGTGAAGCTTACTAAATGTAGATGTGGGTTACACACCGTAGTAAAGATGAATGTAGGAGATGTAGAAATTAGTCTGTTAACCTGTTAGGTCAATAGACTAATGTCTATTAAGGTTAATAACCTGCCTCTGTGGTGTATGTTATATAGTTAAGATGGCAAGGATATAAAAGTCCATCCACATACTGTAGACTTATCAATGCACATGATGGATGTGTCTCCCAGCAGAGCACATAAATTCCAACTAACTCCACATAGCATAATGACTAGCTGCATAATGTTCAAAATACATTTAATGAACTATATATTTCTACTCAAGGCTAACATACTATTTTATTAAGACAGGAAATTTGGATTATAGAATTGGAAGAAAAAGTCAGCAGGCTTATTGGAAAGTTTCATTAGTAGAAACTAATACAAGACATCAAAATTATAAGTAAAAAATGCAAAACATGACTGTGACTGCACTGACAGCTGCACTTGACATAATAGTGCAGACACACAATAAAGATTGTAAGACACGTAATTAAGATAGTCCTTAAGCCAAAGCAAACATGACTTTCTAATTTTTCACTAACCTTATCAATAATAGAAGGTGACACCAGGAGGATTAATAGACATGAGGACACATAAACATGGCCATGTATTTTTGGCTGAACACCCTGGTTCAGAGCTTAGTTGTACAACCTGGTCAAAACCCAAGGATAGTCTAATAACTTTACAGACCTCAGCAGAAGCTAGACCTTTGTTTCCAAAAGCAATGTCTTCTCAGTTTGCAAAACAGAAGATATTAGCTCTGCACAATAACATCAGCGCATTGGCACTTTCATTTTAACTGTAAATATTCAATCTTACTTTACAATTTAAATTTGTTAGATGTGGCACCGTGGATGGGTGGCTTGGATGGCCGAGCCACAGCTCTTTGCATGTGGAGTTTGCTCTTCTTATGTTTGTGCTGTTTTCTGTTGGGTGATCCAGTCTCTGACCACAATTCAAAGCCATGCAAGTCAGGTGAATTGCACACACTAAATTGCCTATAGGTGCGAATGTGATTGTGATGACCTGTCTATCAGTGTTAGCCCTGTGATGAACTAGCAACCTGTCTAGGGTTTTTATGTGCTTTCCACCCCGAGAAAGAGTGCAGCCCCACATGACCCTGAAGAAGAATAAACAGATAAATAGAATCAATTAATTTGCTAAGATCATGTTTGCTGTAGCCTTTTCAGAAAAACAATAATTATGATAATAATGATGAGCTGAACTCCACTGTGTGATGCATACTGTTTCATATGAAGTAAATTCGAGGTGCTTACTTTTTGATACCCAGCCCCGCCAATAATATATCAATGCAAAACTCATTTGAAATGGTCTATTTTGGTGTGATGTTCGCTCATTAGTAATTATTGAATGAGACTGGGTGTATTGGATTTTTTACTAATTTACTGAGAGATAGTTTTCCCTCCTCAGTGTTTTCTCCTGCAGTGGCAATGGGTCGTAGTTTGTGAATCAAAGGAGCGAGGTATGATTCTGGATGCAAAGGTACAAAAATTCAAGATAAATTCGTCTCCCTTGGAATTAATTTCAGTTTAATGGCCATTTTTATAATTAATAATTCATATAATTTTAATCTGCAGCCTTCTCGTTTGATGAAAGCCTGAATGATTGTTAGCAAAGTGACTTGTGCTGGACTGGGACTTGGAAGCACCGATGGCTTTGTTGAGCTGGGTTTTCGCCAGGCGGTGGTCCTCTCTTCCCATTCCTGCAAATCTGCTCTCTTTGATGCTCCTCAGTTTATTAAACCATTGTGGTAGTACAGCGATCTTCTTTGGTAAGCAAGAGATACAGAAAAGGATACAGGAGTAGACTGTGTCTGTGTAGGTGTCAAAACTATTGCTCACATGTCTGAAGGCCTCCCTGTCTGTAGTGCTGAGCT
Organism: Neoniphon sammara; assembly: GCA_900302535.1. Taxonomy (NCBI): domain Eukaryota; kingdom Metazoa; phylum Chordata; class Actinopteri; order Holocentriformes; family Holocentridae; genus Neoniphon; species Neoniphon sammara. The sequence goes on from OMKZ01014732.1 coordinate 21,372, forward strand.
TGCCTCTGGGATCCTCCTCCAGATTGCTTTCAGCTGTTGCATAATGCTGGCACTAACTGCACCAGTACATGGTCAGATTTGCCAAGAGTAGCCTGTAACAATGAATGAGTACACCTTTAATGGTAAATTGAAAGTTTTTTTTTTCTTTCAGGTCTAAGGCTGTTAAAGAGTTGTGTGTTTTGTTTGTCAAATTACAAAGACATTAAAAAATAACACTGGCAAATAATTACAGTCATTCTGCCCTTTACCTCTATGCTTGATTTATTGATATTAACATCAATAATAGCCTCGGTAGCCATCCCACACCTAGTATGATGACCAGTGAGATTCAGCTTATTTGAAGGATTCCACCAAGACGTGCGCTTACTAATATTGGATGAGGGATGTAAATTTAGACATGAATAAATATTGAAGAAAAGCAAGTGTTTAATATTTTAGTGAATGACTCTTTTACTTGTACAACATTTCTAATTGTGTAAAATGGTTCACTACTCCTGCCTGCACAGCCCTAGTAGGTTGCATGCAAAGATATTTTTCCCTCAGTTCTCACAGCCATATTATTGTTTTTTATTACTGCACTTTTCCCAGAGATAATGTGGGCAAGGCTTATGTACACTGCAAACTAATCTGTGTAATAAAACAACTCTACCTTGTATGCCAAGCAGGCCCATGTCCTATTGGGAGAATATCACCGTGATGTTAGCCCAATATATCATAGACAAACACCTGTGGGTATCCAGCTTCAATACTGAAGGAAAAGGGGTTGGATGAGGGTGGGTATGTCGTTAACGGTCATTTAATTAGACCAGCGGTTCTCAAACTGGTCGCAGTGTTCGCAAGGTGATTATGACACAGGAAAACACATTTTTACTACACAAAGTATTATCAGGTTTATTTTTTTCATATCTTTCCTCCATTTTTTGATTGTTTTCCTGAGAAATACTGAGTAATTTTAAATTTGGACGGCTCCTTTGTCAAGTAAATTAATTAAACAACCTGAAAATGGAGTTGTTCTCCAGTGGGACTGATCACCGCTCTGCATATGCAGCCTGTGAGGGGGGTCGCGAGTGGGCGCTGCTTCATTTTAAGCGATCATGAGCAAAAAAGTTTGAGAACCACTGATTTAGATTAGTCCTGTTTCTAGCCTCCCAGAACCATACTGCTCTACATCTTCTCTCAACACTGCCCACACCTTTCTACTGAAAATCTTCTATATACTGCCTTGACAACACACATACAGTAAGCCTATACCTAGTCCACAACATCTCACCCTTGTTTTGATGAAGACTGTAAGTTAGAATGCATTGGGTTAGGGGCTGGGCAGCTCATAAAGTTTTCTTTTTCTTCTTCTTTTTTCTTTTTTTTGGCTTTTGCTACAAAGAAGAGTGTCATGGACTGTTCTTTTGGAGAGATCACTCTTCTTGACTACAAACAATGAGCTTCATTCCCCGTTTTACCTTTTGAAGTTAACATGCAGCGCCTGCTCTTTCTTGGCTGCTTCAGTCTTCGCAGCCTGATGTAAGTTCTGACCACCAGTCCCTAACTCCTGAAGTAAAACGGTTCGGGAAGCAGCAGCAAATCCACGAGAGCCAACTTCCATTAGGTGTGCCTTGGCTCACTTACTTTATCTCCGCGTCTTTCTTCTCATATGCCTCATTTATTGCGTCTGAGTCCTACAAGGTAAACAGACTGCAGTACGAGGTCAGGTCTTCGGCTGGTGCTGACTGTCTCTGGCGGGACTGTAAGTTGCTGACCTAAATCTGCTGACATTTCTAAATCCCAGGCCCTTTAAGCTGTCCTAACTCGTGCCTACTCAAATGATGATTCTTTCCTGACTTGTTAACTGTCACATATAAAGCCTATTTGATGTGTAGTGTTCTCCCTGCCAATGGGTAAAGAATTCATTTCTTTTCACTTACATTCAGTCGCTACTGCCAGGGACTTTGGTACTTTGTTGGATTGCCAAGTGTATTGTCCATGGCAAAGACTACAGTATGTGTTCCTGTGCGTGAACACAGAGGACATGCAGGATCTGGCCACTGCTTGAGGTTTCAGGGCAATGGCAGCACCATCATATTGCAGCGCACCATTGATAAACTGCAAATGCTTCCATATTGCACTTCTTTTCAGCTGAGCTCTTACCTCTCTTCACTTTCCAGGCTCATCCGTTGGCCCTGTTTGGGCACACATGCACACATGTTGTCTTGGTGATCTTTTTGCTACTACTTCTTTCACTTTTCTGGGTTTTGCTTTTTTCCATACAGGCTTACTTGAGGTAGGGTGGGGGGTGTCTTATCACATTCTGTCCAAATCCTCCTTTCCTCTGCAATTTGATGTTTGCAGGTTTCCTGTTTTTTTGCACTCAAGTTTCAAGTGGTTAGTTGCTTTCTAAAGTAGAAATTGTTTCCTTCTACACTGATGAAGCATATGGACAAACACTCAATTATTTCTGAAGACCCTTTCCCACATAAACATGTGCTCTCTGCACTCATCAGAGAATTGTTTGCTTCACTCTTATCTATTTTGTCATATCCAACCCCCCTTCTCTTTTACATATGTGCCTGAACATATGTTAATGACAATAAAGTTGAATTGAATTAAATTGAGTCACACACAGAGGGTATTAGAGCTGCTGCTCCAGCATTGCTCAGCTGCTCAGCATTGGCATCTGTACCCCTTGGTGTTATCAGATTACATTGCCATTACATTCACCATATCCAGGGTTATTGTAATTTTGGATTTTTGTTTTTATTTTAATCTAGTTTTTTAGTTTCTTTTTTTTTTACTTTTTTCTTTTTTTATCCCAGTTTAAGTTAGTTTCCATTGTGTGATAATTTTCTTTTCTTTTTTTCCACAGTGTTTTAATTTTAATGTTTAATCTTTGGTTTCAGTTCAGGAATGTTGTCCTCTGCATTGGTTGCCAAATGTCTCGAGTTATTGCAGCATCATAGTATTTTGCCTGGCCAGTCCTCTTGGCATTGGTCAACTTGTGAACTTCTGTTGACGATACGGCGGGACTAGAAGTGTGTTACAAAGTTGTTTTGTTGTCAGCCATGTGAGGCAAATCCAATTGAGTAAAACACTAAGACAACAATCAGTAAATAGAGTGTAAAAGCCCATATGTGTTTGACTGACACGGCTTCACAATCACTGTAGGGAGAAATACAGAAATAAATAAATGAGGAAAGTTTCTTGTTAATGCACTGTCTCACTCATTCATTTATTAATTTATTCTTGCTCTTATTTATCTATTTCTAGATCTATAAAATATCGTATTTATTAATATATTTATTTACTCATTTATCACAATTATGGTCACTTCTGCCCTCCATACTGTAACTCCTAAGTGTTGTCTTTCATTTAGTTTATGATAATAACCTTGATACTAACATTTCAACCCAAATAAACGTGTTTTCGTGATCTACTGGCCACTATAGGTCATCTTTTATTTTGTTATCCAGCACATATTGAACGGAGCTGCAGTTGCTGGTCATATCAGGGAATAGCTGGTGCTGGATAATCTGTAGGTGCAACATAATTCATGGATGTTTTATTTTTCTTACCACTGTCGCTTAAATTAGAACTATTTCATGATGATCTGAAGATGGCACATGTTCTCATACGAGTCTTGAGCCTGGTTGGCTAGTAGCCTTCGTATCGGTTAAGATGCAGTGTGTATTGACAGTCGGGTAAAGCTATGATGGGCTCTGATTAAAATGTGTTAGGAGACAGATGGCTGCCGTTACGCTATGCTTGAAATTCATAGAGTTGTGATTAGACTATCAAGTAGTCACTGTAACTGCACATTGCACAGAATCTATGTTAAATCAATGTCTAAAGGTGTTATTAAAATCACTTGAAATATCTAATGCACAGAAATTCATCACAGGCTTACTGAGTATCTGCTGTTTTTATAGTTTAATTGCATGATTGCTGAGAATGTGACTGACTTGGGCTAACGTGGAAACACTTCCTACAGATTGGATATTTACTAGACACAGCACGCTTAGCAACTTTGTTCATTACACAGCTTGTGCAGCATTTTCTGTTCATGTTTCTCCCGTTTGACGACTTTATAGCTACTTTTGAAAAATATAGGCTGTGGTCGAGCTTACAACTGGCTGTGAAAGCATATTCAAAACTTCGGTCTGGAATATCATGATTGCCAAGTGGCATTTCCTATTAATGTAATTACACATGATGCTTTCCTCTCATACTGTGTATCAGTAGCCGTCCTGCTCTGCACTCTCAACAGAGGAGCATTTTAATTCAGCAGAGGTACAGCATGGCAGAGCAGAATGCAGCCTGGGCCGCTTAGTGCTTGTGCAGCAGAATGAAGCTCAGTGTCATTGGGAATAATAAATATATATTTTGTTTATTTATTTATTTTCTCTAACCTTCTGGTGCCTTCTACTATCGTGGGCCCGGCAGCTCGACATGCCTGCGTGTTAATCTGACCCAGTCTACTTCAGCAGACCATATTTTGTTTTTCAATTACCCTCAGACAGCACTTTGTTCACCCCACCATGACCAATTTACAAGCTCGCTCTGTCTTTAAGCAGTATCCTTCAAAATGCAAACAGCTCATTATCTATTATTAATTCTGTACAGGTTGATTTTTGTTCACCGCAGTGATGTAAATCTGTAAGACACCAGACTGTAGCAGCTTTGGTGGCACTGACCATGTAGGATAAATAATTGATCCAAAATGTAAAATGTGCTTTAAAAGGTAAAGCTTTATGCCTCTCTCATCATCCTTTGAACATGAACTGTGCAAAACTTCCCCTGTGAGCCTGCTGCTGGCTCCTGACACCGAGATGATGAGTTTAAAATTAATTGTTGCATTTCATGTACACAGGAGGTCAGAACGCAAGTGAGAGCTGGTATGACAAACGCATCCCAGCTGGTATGAACAGCACAAATGTAATTACTAAAATGTGCTGCACCAGTAAATATCTCAGTTAAATGCCAAGGAGTCCTACATGTATAATTTGTGGCCAGCGCTGTTTTCCTGGGCTACTGGATTTATTGAAATTGAATATACTATAATGCATACATCATTTATGAACCTACCTGGCAGAAATGCATTTCCAAGAAGTAGCAATAAAAACACACATCCAGAAAATCTAATACAGGTGCGGGGCAGAGAGTGATGCAAAAAAAAAAAAAAAAGTCATTGCACCC
>OMKZ01014732.1:26575-51969 GCA_900302535.1 Neoniphon sammara
GGAGGGGATGAAAAAAAAAAAAAAAAAAGTCATTGCACCCCAAGAATCATAGACTCATAATCGAAACCATCACCATTTCAAAACAAAAACTGAACTCTGTATAAATTTGAACGTAATGTTTTCTTGTTTTATTAAAGCAGTGTACCCAAGGGTGTATAATTACAGGTATGTTGGCACTGCGTTGACTTTCAAAATGGGATCAAATGTTTTCATCTCACAATAAAGTGAAGTGTTTCAAAAAATACCGATATTGCTGGTAAAAATGTTAGTTTACAGTGCACACATACACAAACACACTCCCCTAAAATAAATGAATAACCTCACCAGACTGTATACATAGAATTAATAGGCCTTGGAGATATTGTTGTTACACCAACTTCATCTATCCATGTCTCTCTAAGACAGTAGTGCATTGGAACAGGATGAACCTGCATAGATAAAAAAGCAAACTTTTTTTTCCTTCAGATTTGAAAGTGGCCTTCACATCCAGAGATTGCGGTACTTGCAACCAGTTTTAACCAATTTTATTGATGTTTTTTTCACACTTCACAACACACACTTATCATAAGGCACCCCGTTAGTATTATTAAGTAAAGCTTAAGTGAGAAATAAAAAATGAACATAAAACTAATTTCAAGATAGAGATCAGGTGGATTGGAGACTCAGGTTGACCCTTGCTTAGCTTACAGGTGAGGTGACTTGGCCATGTTGTCTCCTTGCCTTCTTCCAAATGCATGCTGGGATAGACTCCAGCCCCAGTAACCCTGGAAAGGTTCAAATCGGTAGAGAAAATGAATGTGCTACATGAATTTTGCATTCAAACGTCTTTGAGCATATCTAATGCAAAATGGATTCAGTGAAGGAACATGAGTTTACGGCATTACATCTATTCAAATCTACTGAGATAACAAATGTGGTTTCATCAAAGTAATTACTTTTAATGGGCTACGTTTGAGTATGTTTACTAGACAGTTGCCTTTTTTTTGGATGGATCAAGTTCACCTCCTTCTGTCACACTCCATGTCTCTTCTCTCGTCCTATCCTTCCTTTCTTCTTCTTTTCCCCATCAAATTATGCAGAAATGCCATAAAATTGTCTTTAGAGAAAGGTTACCAAGGTAACTGAGCTTGTGTCACTGGTCTGTATGAAGTTCTTGTTTGCTCCTTGTTTTTCAGAATAACCACTACTGCTGCTTGCATGATGGACTTGAGGAGGTACCCTCTTGACGAACAGAACTGCACCCTGGAAATTGAAAGCTGTGAGTAATGCAAACTAATCTCATCTTGACACGCCTTGCGTCATTAATCGACCAACCCCCATACCTGCTATTCCTTAACCCACAGCTGCCTTCAGCATCTTAGCATGAACGTCAGAGAGATTTTTTTTTTAACTAAAGCATCATGGAATATTGTGTTGGTAGATGATACTGTGTATATTCAGTACACAGGATATATGTACTCTTAGGCATTCATTTAGATGATTTAAAAAAGTAATTTGGTGAACTATTGGCATCCTCACCTCGGTGAGCCATTTGTTATACATGCTTTAACTCTAAAGCCAATGACTGCCTAGACAAATGAAAAAATTCAAAGTGCATGGTGATATGTATTGATTATTATTCCCTCAACCTAACAGATGGACAGGGCCCCCTGGACCTTTGAAGGGCACAAGCAAAATTTAATTTTGGGGGCCCTCACTTGATATTCACGATGACTATGAACCCATAAATCACATAGTCCTAATGCAGTCACTAAATCTCACTAAATTTCATATGTGCTCACATTCTCACCACATGCTCATCTTCCATCATCATTTTTAAAGAGTAATTTGTGAGCACTTAATATTGTGTGACTCATGTTTCTGTGCCTCACACAAAACTCACTGCATCTTGACACTCTGAACCACCGCAAATGACCTTGGATAGCATTGTTTTGAATAGATTTATTGGCAAAAATGTGAAATCAGTAAGAAGTCTGGTAGAGGCAGCATTGATATGTTTGCAGATGGGGCGTTACTATACATGCAGGGATTTTTTTTATATTTTTATTTTTATTTTGCATAGAAGAAAGGGCAGCACCTCACACAGATGCTAAGACTGGGTTTAGGTAGATCTACCATTGCAGGGAGTTGTGGCTTTCATACAGCTGTTACCTACACATGTATTGTCTGAAAGGTTTACATCAAATACATATGCATATAATTTAAAAATGGGGAAAACAGGAGAAATTACTGACTTAAGGCTCTGAGTAGCATAAAGAAGTAAAGCAAAATGCTTTATGACAGTGAACAGCAAGGCTTGAGTGCATCTTTGAACAGTCTGATAGCACAACTGAACCTAAAAAACAAAACAAAAAAAAAAACAACACAAAGATAATGTCACTTTTTGAGTTGTTGAACTCTGGGTGATTTGTTAACAAGCCATTCAGACTGTGACACATGATATTAAACAATACCATTTCAATAAATATATATTTAAAAAAAATGTTTCACATCAATTTTGCAAAGGCTTTAATTAAGATACATCATGTCCTGGAGCATATGCTAGTGCTATAATTAAAAATTGTGTCCGCTTGATCATTTTCATTGATCACCCCATCAATCAACATATTGTTCAATATATCAGATATTGGTTGTTGTTGTTCTTCATGATTAAACTGCAGAGTATCTCCCCTTTGGGCATCAGAGAGGAATGAAAGATAGATGTGCTCTGAATTAAAGTTGCAAGAATATCTGCTGTGTATACTCGTGGAATGCCCTGTGCTGCTGGGAATAGAGCACATTAAGCATCAATTTGATTGATTAAGGACCAGCAGGTTGTTTCAATTTCATGGACAATGTCACATTTCCTTAGCCCTTAACCTCAGAGAGAGATTTAAAGGTGATGGATCCCTGTCCCTCTGTGAGTGTAATTCCATCCAGGTTTGGGACTCGGGTAGTAGGATGTGAAATGTAGCAACACTTCCCCGACTGAGAAATTGCTCTGCAGTGAATGCATAAACTGGCCCATTGACATAAATCTGCTGCCGAGGTTAAACTTAATTCCACCGCCAGTTATACTGTACCTCTCGAGAATGTGCGCTGGAATTATACGAAGTGACACATGTTAATGAATATTCATGCCCAACTTTGTCGAAACGCATGCAGTGATACAGCTCCATAAGAACTTGGACAGCAGGAGCATATGAAGCCAAGCGGGGAGTGGAGCCGCATTTAACCGGAGTCTGGAGTATAAATAGGAATGTCTATCACTCAAGGATGCCCCAGTTTGTTTGTGGTGCTACCCTCCACCCTCCGTACCTGGGCAAGTGGCCATGTTTTGACAGAAATGTTACCTAGAAAATCCCCCAAAACCTTTCCTCTCCCATGCTTGACTGCAGCCCCCGATGCAGCTTCCATGTGACAAATGCAAGAATTGCTTTGAGTTGGTTTGATAAGCTGCTGAACAGATATTAAATCAAAATTACTGTATACCGGCGGTATAAGGCGGCAAATGTGACCGCCACCAAAAATTTATTTTACAATCTAAAAGAAAACCTTGCGCCAAAGTACGATGCTGTGCTGCAGAAATTGTCAGTGAGCAAAGACAAAGGTAGGCTGAGTTAGACAGCATCAAGTCACAAGCCAGCGCGCTACGTTTCATTTTCTCTTTGGTGGTCTAATAATAACACATTTATGATAATGTCTGCTGGTGCTGTTTTACCCCAAGCCAACATGATGCTTATACCCAGGATGGATTTTTTTTGTGAACTTAACAGGCTTGTTTCTTTCAGCTGGTATAATAAAAAAAAAATGCAGATTGTTTTTCCCCTTTTAAAGCAGAGAGTGTTTCTAGAGTCATGCAGACATGAGAAAGATAAGTGACTTAATGTTTTGGTTTCACACATATTGTTTTTATGTGAACTGATAGGGTGACGATGGCATTACAGTACAGAGTGTCAGTTTTAATTTGAGAGTATTTAAAACCATCAGAAATTAAAAATACTGCAGCTCTTTTTATGGAGATTATATTCACAAAGTAAGTCTCAAATTCTTGCAATGTAATCACCTTTAGAAGTCTGATCACAACATAAACAGATCACAGCACTTTTTTTTCTCTTTGATATTTTGTGAGCTTGCTGAGCTCTGATTGACTTTGAGGCAATATAGAATACATGCAAATAATTATAAGATTTATCAAACTGGCATCTGCTCATTATGCTCCTGCAACAGAGCTTAAAAACAAGCATGGTTAACTTTCATGGCCGTTTCTGCCGTATTAATTTTGCACTTACACTCCTCATGTCTTTATTTTACTCTCCACTCCCCTGCCAATTCCCCTTGGCCCTGACACAGATGGATATACCACAGATGACATAGTGTTCTTCTGGCAAGGAGGGGACAACGCTGTGACGGGGGTTGACAAGTTAGAGTTACCTCAGTTCTCCATCGTGGGTATCCGCTTGGTGTCCAGGGAAGTCAGGTTTACTACAGGTAAGGCCTTCACTCGTAAAACCTAACTGGGCTGAACGTGTCCATTACAGTCACTAAATTATTTTTAATGCACCTGCTCAATAAATCACAGCACCTCTGCATGTGTCTCCCCACTGTGACTGTGGGCATTATTAAATACATCATTGTCAGTGTTGGGAACATTATTATACTGTGGCCGGGTAGAGAGAGAGTTTGCTTATTCAGTGGAGCAGATTGTAGCTGGTTATTGGCACATGGGCCGTAACATAAGAAGTGGACTTGCATGCAAAAAAAGCAAATGCAACTGAAGTACCGAACTTAGTCTTGTTTGCTCGCTCTGTTTCTCAGTAACTCGGTTAAACTTGTACTCTGATTGAATTATAATAACTTTTTCATCCACTGTCAAAGGCATTAAAGGCGCACTATGTAAAATTGCATCCAAGTGCGGACACAAATGTTGTGGAATAAGCATGAAATTTGATGGTGTTCTCATCGCTGGCCTCACTCACTGAGAAATTACGTGCTTATTCCATGTTTTTTTTGTTGTTTTTTTTTTTTTTTGTAAGTTGAGTCCAAATGGTCCTTACCTCAGTCAGCCCTCAATTTTGCATCGTGCAGCTTTAAAAAGTAGCATCATTAAAGTGTTTCTAACAGAATCAGGACTACTTCAATAAGCACACACAATAAACACACAGGAATTTGACTTTCTGAGTGATGCACATTAACAAGGATTACAGCCTAAGCTGACACACCATATAGTGCAAGACATACTTTGGATAGTAGACTATACATATTCAACAGTCATTCAGTAGTCAGCCTTTAGCATTGTATGGCTGTGTGTGAGTTCGAGCATGGTGATATATAGCATGGTTTCAGTTAAGTGGTAATGTTTTAATCACAGTATTGTGATTAAAACAATGCAGGAATCTTGATGCACTGCTGCTCTTATTTCTGTGGCAGTGTCATATGATGATTAACGAAAAATGAGCCAATCCATGACTCAAAATCGTGATATGATCCAAACTGTGTGTTTTGTGAGCAGGTGCACTCCTACAATATTACAATATGTGGATTTCATTGACAGCAGCACAGCAATATTGTTTATGTAGTGATTAGGTCAGGCATTTTGCATGGGGTAAGAATTTTGCCCCAAACACAAGAGCTTACAAAGCCATATAAAAACAATGAAAGCAGCGTGCAAGCAATTCAGGGAAAAAAAAAAAAAAAAAACAGCTTTGTGTGCATGTACCCGTAATCTCATTTGATTCGACCTCTGCTGCCTCACAAGCAGCTCCACAATTCCAAGAAGGTAATTCCCATGTTTCACTTGAGTGTAATTTATTAACATTTAGTAATGACGCCGCCATTAATCTGGGATGTATTTGTGTGTTCTTGTTCATTTGTCTCAGAGTTGATGAAATATGTATGCTAAGGTATTGATTCATTAAAAGATTTACAGGATCCTGCAGATGATGAGGTCATTTGTCATTCTGTGTTCCTCATAGGAGATAGCCTTTTAGATTAAAACCATCACGCTTATCTTAAACCTTTTTTCTATTGTGATGCATTAGGCATACAAAAACCCTAGTTAGAATACACTGGATATAACAATTTACTGGATGTATGTGGCAATTTCATTTGTTTTCATTGTTGTAAATATCTCACTGTAGCTGAAGTTCAGAGCGCCAGTCCTGAGGGTGTATATTGCTTTTTTTTTTTTTTTTTTTGCATCAGCATCTTATTGTTGTAGTTGTTTGAATTACTGTACAGTCAACAGAGCAGTTAATGCCCAGCCACTACCAACTGACATTTTTCCTTGCAAAATGTACAGTGACTTATTGCGCCTCACAGCCGTATATATTTTCCTTACGCACGTATTGTAAAGACACGCGTTCTACTCTGCACCTTTTTAAATGCCCTTTTGCTAATGTTTAGAGGACTGAGAAAGTGCTAAAGAAAAGCAGAGCAGCTCTCTGTGACAATTCTCAAAGGGATACTGGAGCTGCCTGCTGAGATAGGGGGTTGCAGAAAAATCTGCCGTGTTTGCGACTTTCTGCCATGTTTAATTGGAATCGAACTTGTCCCTGGAAAGGAATCCATCGCTTTGGGGAAATTAAGTGCTCCATCTGAACAAATGGAGAAATGACTACCCCGCGCGTTGTCAAAGTGCAGACTTTGGAACTCTTTAAGTTGTGCCAACATTTCCCCCTTCTCTCATTTTTACTGATGTGTTTTCTCTGCCCCCCCCCCCCAATCCCAATCCATCACTCCATCCTCTCTCTCCTTTCAGGTTCATATCCAAGGCTGTCGCTGAGTTTCAGGATTAAGAGGAACATTGGCTATTTCATCCTGCAGACATATATGCCCTCCATCTTGATCACCATCCTCTCCTGGGTCTCCTTCTGGATCAATTATGATGCCTCTGCAGCTCGGGTGGCCCTGGGTGAGACAGCCACCTCCGTATTGTTTAACTTCACACATCTTACAGAGAATACAATGAGCAAAGTTGACACTTACTGGATGTTGCTGTTACACTACTTTTTCTACACGTAATTACCAAATTATCACTTTTTCTTTGATTAATATTTCATGAAGCAGTTTATGTTTGTAGGGTCAGTATTCCTGCTTCCATTATTAGTAACTGGATGTGACAATCAGATACCCATAGGCTACAAGCAACATTTATTACTTCCATTTGGTTGTATTGGACCTATGGAAAAGCTCATTCATTTGAATTAGGATACAGACTGTCACATGACCACAGTGGTCACTGGAGCCCTCAGAAGTGCTCTTCCCTTTTACATTGCCTATTCTAGTCTGAATTAACGTGTGTGTGTGTGTGTGTGTGTGTGTGTGTGTATCTACTACCACCACCTGGAATGTCACAGGCACACAAATCACTTGGAGATATGTTCAGGACCATATTTCACATGCTGTACATTTCATAACACTTGTATAAGAGAACTGTCGTCATATAATGTAGGGGTACTCTGGGGCCTTGAAATCTATGATTTTTTTTTTTTTTTACATGATGTACCTTTTAATGTATTCCAAATTTTATCACAAAACTCATAACAGTTTGACGAACAATGGCCACAATCTCCTATCATCAATTTGGACATTGTCTCCACCTAAATACACCTGAAATGTGCAATGACAATGCTTCACTCTTACTGCTCTTACCAGTCCAAAATTTAGCAGCTATTGCTGACACATCACAATATCTTGAACATTTTTTCTAAAAAATCGAGGCTTCTCTCTTGTGAATGGCAGTAAAAATGGCAGACACGCCGTAAAACAAGAGATTGTCTTGAAATTCATTTGTGTGTTTGCTCTCAATTTACTTGCCTGGCTAGTTAAACAGCAATCAAACAAACAGGCAAACAAACAAGCTAAATTAAAGAAGCCAGGTAGCTAGCTTGGTAGCTGTTTACATACATACATACATGCATAGGCAGAGAGAGCGACCAAATTTAACAGTCGGTGTAAATATTGGAAAATGGTATATGTACATATTTAACAGGGCAGTATAGTAAATTGAGACATATGCAGACAAGATGCATGTGGAAAATCTGTACATGTCTCTTTTAATGTCACTGGAAAATGCAGGCTGCTTTTCCCCTCCCAGCATATTTTTAAACCATGTGAACTTTCCAAGGCTTTAGAGCTCTCCACATAAAGGTCTCTAATGAAAACTTGAATCAGACTTTGATACAGTACAGTGCAGCCTAACTAATAAGCAGAGTCATCGTTGATTTGAAGATCATGTGCCTAGTTATGAGAGGCAAACATGTTTTGTTACGTGAGCATCCTCTACTGAACAGATAGATGACAGTGAGCGATGTCGTATGTGTCTACACGACTGTATACACGTGCATGCCAAAAAGCACCAATGTTTTATGAAAAGGGAAACTTTGAGTTAACCTCCTGTGACACCATGTCTGACTGTGACCCGTTTGTTTCTGTGTGTGCTGTACGTAGGTGTGACAACGGTGCTTACCATGACAACAATTAACACCCACCTTAGGGAGACTCTCCCAAAGATCCCGTATGTGAAAGCCATCGACGTCTACCTCATGGGCTGTTTTGTGTTTGTGTTCCTGGCCCTGCTTGAATATGCCTTTGTAAATTACGTGTTCTTTGGCCGGGGCCCCCAGCAACAGAAGAAAATCAATGAGCGGCTGAACAAAGCCAACAATGAGCGCCCAAGATACGAGGAGAAGCGCCTGAGGGAACAGGTTTGCATCTTCATCCGCCGCCTCTCTCTCTCTTCTACTCTGCTTCTCTGTGTCAATCAGAGTTCAAGTATAAAACAACTATCTTTTTCATATCCAATTCCTAACCATAGTCATTTTACTCAAAGACTGACACATATAGTCCCTGAAGTAATCTTCCGGAAGCATACTGACGCCACCACAGCCAAATATGCATTCACCAACCATCATCCATTGCTTTTCCCTCAAGCACTGACTGCTTTTTATTGAGCGTAGCCTTTTTCATTGAGATAGCGATTCATCTAGCTCAACAGTGGTGTAAACATTCTCATTTCTTATTTAGGTTGTTGTCTACGTTTTATGCTGTAGGCTTCATTCATTCTCACTCAGCTACCTTGTGTTTTTATTTATTTATTCATTTATTTTTAACATGTATTTGTTAAGTTACACCTAATTGGACAAAATATCAAAATACAGGAGAGGGCACTGAAAATGTTCAATGGTACAAGCTACAATGGTCAGACTGAATGAAGCCCCCTGTTTTTGTGTGTGAAGTATTAAATGCTATGCTTTATCCAGAGTTGTTCCTGTTAACTTTGTCTTATGCATTGTGTAATTTTAGAAAATGTGCTTATTTGCCAGTATTTTATAGGCGTTTTAATGTTCTCTTCATTTTTCTTTCACATTGCAAGGACTCCATTTCCGTGCCGTTTCAAACCAACACCTTCAGGTCATTTACACAGCGAAGAAATCTGTATCTCGAGGAACAAAGAAAAGTTGGGGTACATGTATTTAGAAATCATATGAGCTGTAGGACAGGGATCAAATTAAAGTCAGATGATTAGGTTGTTCATTTTGATTGTGTCACTTTATTGCAAGTGAAAAATAACACTATTAGATGTAAAAAAAAAAAAAAAAAGAAAGAAAATGTGAGTTAACTGTTTAGAAATCTCTGTGGCATGCAAGAAATGACATTCCATATCATCCCTGCATTTTGCTTTAGCTTGAAAGCTTTGGGGTGGGAAGGGTTAATATTAGTGTCAGTTGAAAGGGGAATTTGGGGCTATTGCAAGACCTTTCAGTCATCCCTGACACCCAGTATCTTTCCTCTCTCCTCCCAGGTGGACGCTTATGGGAACATCCTCCTCACCACACTGGAGATGAATAACGAAGTGATGCCTTCTGACGTGGGGAGCAGCGTCAGTGACTCTCGGAATTCGGTCATGTCCTTCGACAGCTCCGGGGTCCAATTCAGGAAGCCCATGGCACCCCGAGACGGCTTCAGCCACCACTCGCTGGACCGGAGCGCCATGCGGAGCAGGGCCAACTGTCGGCTACGACGACGCTCATCCAAGCTCAAGTTGAAAATCCCAAACCTGGCCGACGTTAGCACCATTGACAAGTGGTCCCGGGTCATTTTCCCTATCACCTTTGGATTTTTCAACCTAATCTACTGGTTGTACTATGTGAATTGATGTGCATCCCACTAGGAATCATGGGCCATATTTTGAGAGCACATTAAATTGGCTTTGATACAGTTCCAAAATATGTATACACATATACAAATTGAACATATGTATATGCATATTTCTATATATTATATTTATATATACACGTGTGAAATCTGAAGGACCTTTCTGCTGTACAAAGTATTAATAGGATGACTTGAATGTTTAAGAATAATTGTGAGAGAAGAATTTCAAGGCTTTGAGTTTCTTTTTCCTCCTGAAACAAACAAACAAACAAACAAACACGAGATCCCACCAGGGGTTTTTGGAACTAAAGACTGCATGATATTTTTGCTAAAAAAAAAAACGAAAAAAAAGAAAGTGAAAGCTCTTGAGAGAGAAAAGATGTCTCAGAGTCCCATTGACTTTTTATTGATACTTATTGTAATCAGAATCCTCTACTGCAGCTCATGAAATCAGTGGTGGCTTGTCTGTTCAGGCATCAGCTGAGTGAGATCCTTGACACCCCCCACACCCCCCCGCCCCCCATTACCCATGGATAACATGCACGGAAATCTCCGGTTCTACTATGTACAGCAACCTTGTTTGGATTATGTGTTGTTCCTTGGGTTTTTTGAAGTGATATTGTTCTCTTTATCAGACATCAGCTCTGGCCTAATGGTCTCCATTAGATGGCCTTGTGGATGGGATGTTAGACCACTGCGTTCCTGCCCAGAGTCAACGCAAACTTCTGTTCCTTTTCTCTTCTCATGTTATTTTTAGAACACGTCCTCGGGGGGTATTTTTCATTACGGTTAAAACAAGTGCTGATTATTGTAGATATGATTTTGTCTTGAAAAATACTGTGATTTCGGAGAGTGTCAGAACATGTTCTAGAGCTAGGGCATTATTAGATAAAGAGTCAAAGGTATGCATTACTCATTTCGATTGTTTGAAAAGTAGACATATTCTGTACATTTCATCATTCAGTATTCTCATGGGCATAGTTTTTTGAAAGTATACTTGTACTGTTTATTTCCTCCTATTGATTCACATGCTTTTTTAGATGCAGTACTCTTCAACATCATATCCTGCTTTGTGTCTGGTGACAGGAAAGGGGGATGCCTCCATGACTGAGTTGAAATTATTCCACAGTAAAAGTGTAAGAAAATGTATATTCAAAAAGAGTCAACATATCCGCCCACAGTTTGACCAGTTGTCACACACTTTCTCTCAGTTATGCCTTGAATGTTGGAGCTCTGAGGGCATGATTATTTCGTTGGGACGGTAATTGGGCGCCCAGGTAGAACATGGGGGAGAGGGGTTCAATCTTTCACGTGCAAAACAATCCCATCTCACCAATTCTGTCTTTGAGGTTGACAGACTTTAACATCCCCAAGGATCAGCAAACATCGGTGTAATCATGAGTGATACAGTGCGGCTTGGGAACAAAACAAGATGTGCGATAAATAGCCATTAATTGAAATGACGACCAAAAGGCCTATAATCCATATACATCATGTTTCTGTTTTGCTCTTCCAGACACTGCTTTTCCAGTGCTCAGGTTCATTCACAAAAAGTGTTATCCTCTGCAAGGCTGATACCCTGTAGGAACTTGATTTTTTTGTAAATCTGTTATAGGGTATGAGTTAAAAGCAGACTGAGTAATCACAGGCAAACATGCAATGGGTTCCTCTTTTCAAGCTAGCAATGACATGCAGTATCCAAATGCAGCACCACGGGCATCATAAAACATTTGATTTAATCTGTCAGAGAGGATTGTTGATTTGGCCGGTGCAGTCATCAAATAGTGGGGTTTAAGAGTTAAAGATGGAGGCTGAGCAGCAGATATAGGCATGATAGAAAGAAGGGGACCCAGTGGAGGTTCTTGGATAGAGGAAGTAGGAAAAGGCTGTGTCCTTTGATGCTGTTTTAGAGCAGCTGAAGTGCAGATCTCACTGAGGGCCTCCCCTGAGCTTCAGCATCTTCTTTCTCAATGTGTTCTTCACCTCAGCCTCCACTAGACAGGCATAGACTGGATCTACTGGGAGCATCAGGCTCTGAGGACACCTACAGAACAACATATACCCACAGTCTGGTCCTACAGCAGAAAAAGCGACACTTGTCATTATAATAGGAATGAAGCACAGTGTCAGGAAATAGAAGCAAAAGGAAGAAAGAGGAATTGCTGTCTATACAAACGAATGGAGAGGAGGAGATGGAGGAGCTGCAGGATAATAAGATGAAGATGGTAAAAGAGGAGTCATAATTTCACGTTTGTTCCCTTCTTGAGCACAGGGTGTGTACGCATAAAACACCTTCAGATAAGATGCTGATCAGAGACCAGTTTGTCTCAAGTCGTAATGAAGTTCCTACAAAGAAATGAGCTGACTAGCGATCACAGATCAATGGTTCTTTTTGTACACATTTTATGCTTTGTAGTCATATGGAAGCAAAAACAGCTGATCACCTTTACAAAGAGAATCCATAGAAAGAAATGATCAGGGGGATGTGTGAATCTAAGATGATAAGAGTATTGGAAGAAGCACTGAGCCGTTCTATGTGTCTGTCTTACAGCTTAAGCAATTTGTTGTTTGTTTCTCGGTCAGCTGCAAGGTCAAAAGTATTACATAACCAATATGTGTTAATCAGTCTTAATTGTGAAGAAAATATGTGTTGGTTCTGGAGAAGTGAATATGGGTCAATAAGAGGCACAACAAACTGCTTCGGTGACAAATAATTTGGGAAACTGGCTTCTGAGTTAACGTTTTCCCTCTGTAAGCTAACAGAAAAGACAAAATCAGAATTTGCGCTAAATCAGACCCTATTGTGTTACACAGAGAAAATACATACAATCTTATAGGTGACGAGGGAAGAGTAAAGACTGAAATGGCAGAGTACATAAATAGTTAATAACCTTCACAAACATGGCTAAAATTGCTTCATGTACATGACCATTGACATATCAAATAGTGTGTAGGTTTTCATAAGGTGCTATATGGAGATTAGCTGTGGTTGAAATGCATACATTGACTTGTGTAATAACTCTGTATGCCTTCTGTGTTCCTTGATGTGAACTTGGATGCCATGGCATCAACCGTTTGAACACTGTAGGATATCACACCATGTTTAAGAATGCCTAATACCAGTTTGAATTCCTAATACGAATTTGTGTGCTGTGTACATTACATTTCTCACTGGTAGAGCTGACAGTAATTCTCCTTTGAGACGCTCCAACATGAACATATTTTAATGGAAGCTTCTAATAGAAGCGGCAGATGCCAGTCTAGTCATGACTAGATTTGGTTCTCTTTTTGACATTTGCTTTTCTGCAATCACGTGAAGAATAGATCTTGATTGAGTTCCCATAGATAAGTAGTTAGAATATAATACCACATGGTTTGGAGAAAGATTTGTGATCTTGACGGATAATAACTGGCGTCTAAATCAGGAATATTCAGGCACTTTTGTGTACTTCAGATGTAAGGTGGTGATTAACAGTGTGCCAGCACATTCACATTCACATTTCAGCTGACCTTGCCCTGTACTGCTGTTGGATTAATTAAAAATGAAGGAAGATGGTGTTTATTAGTAGATAATTAACGTCAGTTCATAAAAATAGTATAATACATTTGATGAAGGGAGTTTTCTGAGAATGCAACATCATCCTGGTTTCATCCTGGTTTGGACCAAAACAGCTTGTCAAACTGTTCAAAGGCAATATGATGGATCTTTATTAAGAATCAAGCCAGACTATGAGGCCAGAGGATAAAACTTTTTACAAGCACATTCTGCTTGTAAAAATATGAGACATATGGCAACCGTAAGAGTTATTTTAACTAAAACAGTGGAATTTGTTTGAGCAGAGGGAAACCTATAATCCATCCATTCTGTGGTTCACTGAAATGCACTAACATTTTGAAACACAAACTAAAATATCGGACAAAACAAGTATAAATTTCTGATTCAGGTTAGTTTATTCCCAGAAATGACTACATAAATGCCTATTCATGTATTTCCTCATTTTTGAAGTATTAGATGCATATTTTCAATGAACTCCAAACACATCCACGGGAGAAACATTAGCAGCCCTTGCATGCTTGCAGTAAATATATTCACAACCCATTTCACTCAAAACATGTATTACCTGCTTTTTGGACATGAAATTGGCACATTCATCCCAAAAGCTGTGAGGATTTTATTTTCTATGCTTTACTTTAAGATATTTGCTTATACAAGAGTGAAATACATTTCTTTTGACACATATGTTCAAGGAGTAGAGGAGGAGAAAAAAACTGTTGAACTGATTTCAATGTGAATTTTCTTGCCTCTAGTGTATATGTGTAATTACATGTGAATTGTACTGTAAATATGATATCTTTCACTTAATAGTTCTTAATGCATGAACAAAAACATGGCAGTTCGTAATACCAGCTAGCCTCACTGCTAATGGCATGGACAGCTTCTCTAGCATTGGCATACTTCTGCAAACGAAACCTCTAAAAAATGAAACACAAGAAATACATGGTGTCGACAAAATAATGGAAACATCAACATGAGGTCCTCACACAGTGAAGAAGCTTCTGCTGCCTCTGTGGAGGTGTTAGTCACTTTTGTGAGTCATTTCTGAGTGTGGCGTTGGTTCACCTTTACTCCCAAGGACCCGAATGCTACCGTGAAGCTTCCTGATTCATTCTCTACAACTGGGGTGGTGTCCTCCAGGTTGAAAATCCTACTTTACAGGGCAAAACCGTCAATTCAAAGGTTTGAAAAGCATAATACTGACAAAAGGCATCTAGCATGGCTTTCCCAATCACCACATATGAAGTTATCTGAGGTTTTGTGTTCAATTTCAAGCCGGTACCTGATACTGTGTTTACTACAACCGTCAACAAAGTGCTGAATCATCATTCTTTGCCACTTACATAAAGAGTAGATATTGTGAAAGAATTTACCTAAATAAGTACATGATGGTGTTTGCCTCTGCAGCGCCACAGTGGCAATGACAACCTTGAGGTTAGAGGCCTGACAGAAGGTGAATTAGAGGTTCTCTACCCTCCCTCAGCAAAAATTGTCAGTGTACCCTTGAGCAAGGCAATTAGTTGTCCTTGTGGAGCAGCTCGGTTGCCAACAGTGGAAGAGCAAGTTGAACTATGAACATTGCTAGAAAAGATCACATGTGCTCAATTTTCCCTGGATAAATATGGGAACTAAAAACTGCAGATGACCTTTCAATGAACTTGATGCAAAGCCAAACAGTAGAAACAAGGCTACCATCAGTAGAGCTATGTAGGCTACTATACACGTCTTTACCAATAGTGCTTTTGGGAGGACAGGATCTCCTCTCACACATTCATTTTTCCCAGCTTCACAGCTGTCCTTTACCTCTTTAAGAAATTAAACACAATGTTGTAGCACATTTAAGCTGTTTTGGTGACTCATGGTGGCCCAACACTCCATTTGATGTTTGTGGAGAGCGCCATGCCAGACACGTTTCCTTGCCCTCCCGTAATTACCACCTTGGCTCTAATCTGGTGATAGTCACAAGCCATGCTATTCTCTAACATCATTAGTATGCATTTCTTACAAGTGGATGACTTGTGGCCTCATGTTAGGGCATTTCATCCTGGATTACACCGCTCCCAATCACAGATGATATGCATAATGGGATGAAAATGAAAACACAAAACTGCTATGCTCATTATTATGAGCACTGAAGCTGACCTCTAATGGGAGGAGGGGACCACGACCATGCCAAGAAAACCTCATCCGTCTCACACCAGTACAGAGACGGCCGACTCCTCGCTGTTGGAGGAAAGTTTGTTGGCATCTTCATTATTTTGTGTACCTTGTAGGTTTTGTTTTGCATGACCTAAGTTTTGAAAGGTTTATTTTCATATTTTTCTATTCCACACCATCAGTTTCATCTCCACAGCCAGGAAAAAGAAAGATCCAGTGTTTACATGCTCAAATTGCACTTGTTTTACAGCCAGCTCGATAAATCTTACGAAACAAACTGTACGTAAAACTGGAGGAAAAACGTAAACATAGGAAGGTACATTGTATGATTCGTGTGAATCATGAATATGTACCTCTATTTAAATGTATTTACTGTAAATCACACAATTTGGAATAGATGCACAAAGTGCATGCTGTAGTTTTATCAGGTTCAGCATAAGCATTAACATCAATCGCCCTTCAACTACAAAGGATGTAAAGGATGCTCACCAGTAGCATCTGAACGTAAGCCATGAGATTGCACACTGAGTGGGTGTTCCCTGCATTTTCTCTTTAATAAGTTGCCTCTGGTTATGGTCTGTTGTCTATTACTGTATGATGATACTTGCAAGAAGCTGTGCTGATTCCCAGTTATACATCAGTATACCTCCCTCTTTGAAAGAGCCTTTACCGGGGAGAATATATCTGTTAAACCAGTAGGTAAGAAAGATATTCCAGTACTTTTAAATTGGCAAAAAAGAAAAAAAAGAAGAAAAAAAGGAAAGAAAAACACAAGACCAACAGCCCATTTATTTTTAAATATAAATTAGTAAATTATTTTATTCATTTATATGTTCATTTCTGATTTATTGTATTTGTTGCATTTGTTATGGATTGTTATTCTTACTGTTGTTGTTGTTTTATCATAAGAAGGAAATGTAATTCATCTGATATAACTGGCACTGGAAGAAAAATGCATTTGGTTTTTGTACTGTAATTGTTTTGTTCACATTGGGCGCTTATTTAATTCAGTTGTTTAATAAGGTGTTTGATTTCATTTGGAGTATCAGTACTCATGGAATCAACATTTGTGTAGTATGAAGTTGTATTTTTTTTGTCAGTGCAAATTAATGTTATAGTGTCAATCCGCTTTTTTAGGTGTTTGAACAAAATGTGTTTTTTACAAATACAAGGTGTTAAAGTATGTGGTATAAAAAGGGTTATCATTCAAACAACAGACTTTTTACAAATAAAGGCTTATACAGTAACGAATGCTAATGTCTTTTCATTTGCCCTTTGAGGACTAATATACTACATTGTTTCATTTGACTTTTTCTTAATTTATTTTGACATATTAGTCCCCAAAAGGTAAATAGCATACAATGTTGCAAAATAAGAGGATAAAATCAGGTATTTACCATTGCTATTCCAGGTTGTTGTCAGAGCTCTCACCTCTTAGTTGGTGTCTTGCTTTTGATAAGGACTGTTGGATATGAAAACAGTCCAATGACAAATTTAAGAGAAATCAAGAGTGTCTTCTTTTAATTTGATTAAAAAACATTGCGCGTTTATGAGAATATACCTCCTTTCATACCCTATTTCCTGAATAAAGACGCAAAGTGACTCCTGCTGAATTTGCCCCTTTTTCAATTCAGGCACTATTAATTAGTAATTGTTCACATTGCTGGCAAATATAAAACCAGTTAAAAAGAGATATTGCGGTACAGGCTGGACAGTGTGGCTTTGTGGCCCGTTTAGGGTAGTTTATATCCTCTGGTTTGAGTCTTATACCTGCAAAGTACTGAATGATTTATTCATTTTGTCAGAAGGGCAGATGAAGTTGAAACCATTTTTTGAGCTCTTTTGTCCACTGTCGTAAGAATATGAACAATAGCCTGTGGTCCGGGACATTATGCTATATAAAGCAGCATTTGTCCGCTGGATATTTTTTTCTCTAGATGTATTCTGGTCTTGAGCCGCAGTGAATGTTTAGGTAGTGAAGGCATAGTGAACACAAGTCACGCAGATCATGGTCAATAAACCTGGCAAAGACATTTGATATATATTGATACACTGCACCTAGACTGTACAGAAACACACAGAGCAGTTACGATCCACTGAGAGATTAGAAATATTACACTCTCCATACTCCATTCCACTGTGTGCTATAATTCAGAGCGGTTCATGCACTGGAGGTTTTTGAGCCTTTGGCAAAAACCACTTTGGGTGAGCCCCCTGTCCCATGCAAAACAACAACCTGATTAAATTGTCTTAACCTAGAACCAACATCTACCAGAATATCCTGTTCATTTTATGCAGCATTCTAACGGCCTTAATTAGTCCTCAGTCTCAGTCTTGAGTAATGATTCACGGGAAGTGACTGTCACGGACACTTATACCGTCATCAGGAGCAGGACCTGTGGTCTCGTGTGTAAATTGAGGCTATTATACCAAATCCACACCACAAGTCTGCATATAGCTGCAGGAATTTGGATACAGGATTTGGTGAAGCCAAATGGTCAAAGGAGAGTAATGCAAGAAATGTAAGCTGTGCTTTTCCACCCTTGTATGGCTGCTCAGATTGGCATCATTTACAGTAGTTACTATATCATTTTCAAATGAGATCCAATGGGTTTAATGATGACCACCTAAGGGTTGGCAATATTGCTTCAATACGCACTGGGCTGACAAGAGTCCAAGAGCCAGCGGATAAAACTGAATGAAAGCATGATTTATTGCCCTTGAAATCCTGACTCCCATAAGCTACATGCAGTTCAAGTACTATTTAATCTTGATGTTCCTGCATAAAGTGCAATATGTTAGTTTCTCATTCCCGGCAAGCTCTGGTCAAAAGGATTGGAGATGTAATGATTCAACTATTTTACTACAAAGAATTAAGCCATAACATTTGTGGCAACATTGAAATCAGTGTAATTCACTTTTTTTGGGATTTTTTTTGGAGAATAACGGCAGACTTTGGCAAGAAAGTGTTAAACGGTCATGCTGATATTCTGGCTTTTGATGATAAGTTCTGTCTGCCACCATTACTTACAGTTTTTAGAGGTACTCTTTTTTACTTGTAATACTGAGTTTTCTTGACCTTGCAATGCATTTTTTTTTCTTTTTCTGGAGATTTTTTTTTACAGTCAGCCACAATGATCCGCTTAATTGGCAAAGCTGTTGTTGATAAGGTTTACTGCTATGTGCTTTGTCTATATTTTATTTATTTTTTGGCAAGACTCAGTACATAAAATGATAAATTTAGTGCAAAACAGGCAAGCACTACTTCAACATGTTCAGTATTTTAGACATTTAGACAACAATATCGGATTAATAGGGCTTGACAGGATATGGATGTTAAGCGTGTTCCCCTGCACAGCAATCAAACACATTTATGATTTATCTCAGTAAACCTGCATACTGGTAGTATAGTGTTTTACAAATCTGAAAACAGATGTGCAGTTTCACATTTCCACATTTTGGTTTAAACAGCTGTTTAGTGACAAATCTATGCAAAGTATTATACATGAGGCCTCGGGTACTGTAGTATCATGAGAACAGTTGTGTTACTGAAACTGGTAATTGGTGGTCCTGACATAAAATGAAGAAATCAAGTTTATTACTCAGACATAATTTTTTGCATTAATTTACTACAAAGCATGTGATGAAAATAAGGCTTTAAATCAGGAAACTAAAACAGGAATGCAGAGACAACAGGATTGTCCACCATGGCAGTAAATAATGGGAATATTGTTTGGGGGAAAATGCTAAATTCTTAATAAATCTTTGAAAAAAAAAATCACAGTCATGCACAATAATTTAACTTACCAGATCTTTGGAATATTAACAGTCATGCAACAATTTAAAATAATTCAGATATGCTGATTTGTAATCATGTAAATTGAAAAGCAAAGCCAACACATGTGGGTTCACTGTTCTCCAATCTGTACCAGCCAGAATAAATCCTCTAAACTAAAATTTTGAATCATCTGTCTGGATTGGTATATGTTGTAAACACCTAACTCTCCTGTTCATGTCATGATAGTAATGAAAAACAAATTTGGTTGCCAAGAGCTACAATAGATAGCTACTGTAGGCCTTACTCATGCAAAGCAGCCATGCAGTCTGTGTTAAAGTAATAGCTACAGCATACCTTTCTCTTGTTTTTCCTCCTGTTTCCTTTTTCTGCTCCATATCAGTTCTTTTTTAAGACATAGCTATTTAGCTATAAATGATGCATGGGGGCAAGAAAAGGCATGCAGCAGCACTGTTAAGAGGAAAGAGAATAATTTTCTAAATTTCCAGTGTGGACATATGTACCAACGCATACACAAATAGATTTTTTTCCATATAACCTAATACTATACAGTCAGCCAGAAAGGTGTCCTTGGACATGTGCCCCTATAAACATGATAACAAAATAATACAATATAATACAAATAAATTAAATAATTTGGTGCAATTTAAAACAAATCTTGAAAAGAATTAAAACAACAGCTTGTAAGTAATGATACAAAAATCACAAAAAATTACCAGACACTTCTTTGTCCTTTCAGAAATGCCAGATAACATGGATGAGTTGTATCGGCAAGATGCAGCAGGATGGTTAGAATATTGGATTTCTTTGTTTCTTTCTTTCATAGTTGTTTCATATTTTTTTTACTACATATATAATTGCTGATATTAACAATAAGCTTGAGGTCAAAGGTCAAAGACTGATCCTAGGTAATACCTGATAAATATCCAGAGGACGTTAACACTTGGACAGGATTGGTGCCACTGATTTGGGAGGAGGCTAAAAACACTAAAGCAGCAACATTATATAGATCCATAGAGATGATGGAGCTGCAGTTCAAAGCTGAAGCATCCTTGACCCAAACAATGCTTTGGATAATCTGTTTGTTGTTGCTTCTTGAGGGTCTTAAAACCTCACTTTTTAAACTATGATTTAATGGCAATACCTCAACAAGTTGCTGTCTCATGTTTGTATTAATAATTATCTTGCAAAATAGAGACACTAGCTAGGAGATGCAAGGAAGTGGGTGAAGTGGATTTTCTTATGTTTGAAGGGTTATTTTGGAATGTTTTGATTTATTGATTTATTTATGATTTAATATTTTTAATGCATTTATTTTATTTTACTTTTTTTATGCTGTACCTGCAGATCAGATACAGATCTGATGAAATTCAGCTCCTGTTAGCTATTAGCTTATCAGCAAAGTTGTCTTTGTTAGTCAAGTTGTCATGGCTACAGGCATTGTGATGACACTCATTGCAAAAATACAAAATCCGCTCCCATGCAAGTATACTGGGATTATGGCTAGCTGTACTTGGATACAAAATTTTGAGATTGATTTCTATACTTTGAAGCCTTAAGTGTGCTTTTTTTGTCAGCCGGGACAGGATCTGTCCTATGTCCTATGCGTTCCCCACGCCTGTGTTTCTTTAATGTAATTTTTTCAAAGAGATAAAAAGAGGTTCCTTTAATGTACTTTTTAAAAACTGAATAAATGTTTATTTAATGTAATTTTTAAAATCTGAAAACAGCCGTATGTGTTCCCTCAGTCTTATGTTCCCTCAACATAAAAAGAAAAACAATGTCCATAATGTCTGTGTCCTTTCATATATTAACAAAGATGTATAATCTGATAGTACATGTTTAGCAAATATTATCTGAAAGGGTGTTTGTAAATGGGTTATATGACAAAAAATACACTGAGGCTATATAGGGCCCTGGGAGCAGCTGCCTCTGAAGCGGCCTTTATGGCCTGAGGTAAAATATGACCACATATTTCTTACTTCCTGGGTAAACTACAAGTAGATGTGGCCACAGATCTATGGCACTCAATCTCCACAGGCCGTACCTTGGATTTCCATTCTAAATGGTAATTCAGATCTTACCTGTGTTAACCAAGTGCATCTCCATTTTTTGTAGACCTGGTCTTCGATTCTTTCCCATGCCAACATAAGCTCAACACAGGAACCTGGTGCAGGCTTGCCTACTGTAAGTCTGCTTACGTGTCACGATACCTGGCTTCTCCTAGCTGCCTTGACTTGTGCCTGTTCAGTAATGTCTCTTCCCCGACTCCTCCTCCTTCAGATTCAAAGCAGATTGAATGCATTGAGTCCTCTTTCATAACTGATTTCTTTTAATTTATTCTCACTTGCTGCTAGCAGGTACAATAACTCTTGACTGAACTGACCCTGACATTGGCTAATGCGTAAATATTGTCTTTGCAATGAAATCACCTGTTTTGCCTCTTAAATCAAAATCAGAATGTAGAATCAAAATATATAGCCAATATGACCTTTGACTGCTTGGAAAATATGTAAAAACCTGAAAAGGAAGAATGTGTACCTCCCCCCTCCCTGGCCATCCATGTTTAGCATGGATGAAAGATAACCATAATAATGTACACACCTCATGGCAGGTCTGCTATTGCTCCTATTTTTCATCTTTCTTTCCATGGATAGGCTCTTGCTGGATTGGAGTGCATAGCTCTGTTAAGAAGATGGATACAGAGCCACTGAAGTAGCTCGGCAAAATGTGCCCTCCATTTCCGTGTTCTATTGTCAGCACTCCATATAAAAACATCAAATATTGAAAGGGTGCATTAACATGGGTCAGGAATTGATGGCTCCTTCTTGGAGGAAAAAAAAAGAAGAAGAAAATGGTCAAAAAGCAGTGGATGCTTTAGCTTCATGGTTTATGCTTTCTTGTGCTTTCTACCCTCGACGTGGTTTTGATCAGTGGTCTTCCCTGAACCTAACCATAGCTTTGCATCAAGGGTGAGCTGTAACCTAAGATACTTTTGGAATATGTTTTTTTTGTTTGTGACCAAATATTTATTCATTTTCATTTTGCATTACACTGCCCCCTCCCATACCAATCCTCCACCTCTAACACCTGATCATCCCTGGTTCCACATTCTGCAAACCACACAGTTCATATCTGAAGAAAATAGTAAGAGAATAAATAATAGCAACAATAAAATAACAATAAAAAATGAAAAAAAAAAACTGCACAGGCAAACAATCATAAAATCATCACAAACAAATCTTAACACACCAAATGAATATCTCTGTTCATACACACATCAATCGTAAACATAAATTTGCATACATGCCCAGACAGATTACTTTGTTCATGCATGTACACATACAAATGTATACCTGTACATATGGATACAAATGCAATTATAATGATTATACAACCACAAATATATAAATTTAAATCAAAATATAATATACACATTCAAAAGTATCAATGATTGCCATGCTCATTGAGTTTCTTACATGACCGGTAAAATACTACTTACATTATAGCTAATGAAGCTCACAATACAAAACAAAAGCTGGAATGCTTTTATGTGGTAGGCGATCCCTGTGTGTTAACTTTTGATTATAGACTGCTGGGACTGGGAAAGATATGCTTTGTTAGAAATTAGAAAAATGCAAATTCAAGTTGTTGTTTTTTTTTTTTTTTTTTAAGACGAACCAACTGTCCAGCAAAGTGAAAAAAGTGGAACTAGTGCTGCAACAATATGTCATAGCTAACACTGCTATGGAGCTCCTCTGTTAAAAACGTACACTTTGGAGGCCTGTAGCGGTAGATTTTATGTGAAAGTCCATGCCTGACATCATCGTTAGCTAAACCTCCATATGAACACTTTGCTAGCCCTCACCACTTCTGATGTAATGTTAGATTGGTAAAATAATCCTCGGGAAAATGGTGGATTTTGACGCAGGAACATAACAAAATCTGTGTTCCGTGCTAACAGTTACTATTACTACTGTTTGTTGAGCCTAGTGGAGGATAGCGGGTGCGGCTGAAGTCAATCAAACAGGGGAATAAAAACTGATGTCATGTTCTGATTGGCTCCGTTCTTTAGTGTGAAAGTAGCTTTTAATGCCCAGGAGTCCATTTGACTCAGGAGAAATCAAATGATAGACCTCTCTCTGGACTGAAGCTTCAGTTTTGCCGTTAATGAAAAATGACATATTTACCAGTTTACCAGTCCTTTAAAAATGATCATCTTTGGAGTCCGTAACAAATGTCCCCAATAATTATTCATCCAGAGAAGCCATGTTCCACTTGTACACTGGTGTCTCTTGCCCACTTAGGTAGGCCATTTTGCACAAGCATGTCCATCTATTTTCCATTTTAAGGATGTTCATCTATGTTGCTATGGAGTTCTTGTTTGGGGGTTGAAAAGAGAGTGAAGAGATGAAAAAGAGTGGAAACATAATGTGTCTAATAAAATATTAAGACACAGCTCTTTTATGCAATGTGACCATCGCTGAACCACTAAATCCACCCCCCCAGGGGCATCATTTAGTAAAACCTTGGGTATAGCAAATGGGTGGAGGTGGGGGTGGTTTAAAGTGAGATTATGGTAACATGTATGAGCAAGAGAAAATGTAAAATGCTCTGTATGATGAACAGAACTAAGAATATATGCAAGCATCGAATCAACCTCAAAGCAAATTATTACAATTAATTGATGTAGTATAGCTAACATTGGCTGTGTTTGAGCTTGTCATTGTCCTCCAGCATTTGCAAGATCCTATGAATAATAATCAATGCGCAAGAACTCATTTTGAAGTGTCGACCACTAAAATCTTTCCCTTTTTTCAGAACCACTTTAGAAATGTTAGCTTAGGATGCTACTTGAAAAATATCGACTTACTCAAGCCAAATGTGATCTTTCAGTTAAATGCACGAGTTAGATGTATGTAGCCTAAAATTACGCATTTCTGGGAGGTCTTAATAGGCATCTTCTCAATTTGATTGACATTTTCCCTGACATGGCAGCGTCAATCATTGAAGGATAGATTTTAGATTAGCAAAAATGCTTCGGAACAAAGTGGATATAAGAACATCATGTGTCCTAACTTTTCTAATGCTTCTCTGTCCCCATAAGGGCCAGCTGCTCTATGTGCCTACTCCTTTTTCCTCTGGATACCTTGAAGGTGTTATGCTCCAAAGTTGTAACTAAAACCTTCCCTCCTGACAGCTGACAGCTTGGCAAACTAGGCAATTTGCTGATGTAAATTCACTCCTGACCCCCTCTCTGTCACTTGTCTCATGCTTTCTTCCTCAGACACTGCATGGTAGGACACCTTCGCCAATGGAAGTGCCGGAAGTTGCCTATGACGCTGCCCCGTGCCTCACTTGTTTTAAGGTTCCTTTAGACAGCTACGTAAATCTTGGCGAAAGCAGTGTTTTATACATACATTTGATGCCAATGCAAGATGATAGTTAAGTGTCACTGCATTTGGCTTTTAGCAGGGAGGAAAAACGCTATGCAAAGGAGACCTTTTCCTCTGTGCGAGTCAGATGATGTTTCACACTACTGTTGCGGTTGTGTGTTCTTATTCTCACATGTGATTTGGCAATGTCCCATCCCTATTTTTGTAAGTGGTATGCTCTGTGGCTGTAGGGACAGTGTGAAGTCATGGTAAATGTCTGGCCTATTTTTCTGAGGCTGCTGACAAGGGAGGAGGGTGAGGAGTGAGGCGTGTTGAGGACAGAGTGTGGCGCTCTTGTCTCTGTTGTCATCGG
>OMKZ01014733.1:0-17024 GCA_900302535.1 Neoniphon sammara
GAACTTCGCGGATCCGAGCGGAGCGGGGAGCGGGGCCCCTCCTGAGGCAGCGCTGGCTGAAGGGCTGCAGAACGGGGACACAGTGATGAGCGAGACCAGCCTGCATTCGTCCACAGGGGGCCAGCATCATTATCACTACGACACCCACACCAACACCTATTACCTGAGGACTTTTGGCCACAACACAATCGACGCCGTGCCGAACATCGATTTCTACCGACAGACAGCAGCGCCGCTGGGCGAGAAACTCATCAGACCCACCCTGTCGGAGCTGCACGACGAGCTCGACAAGGTAAGCTGCAACACATGGCTCCGATAACACGAACTGAGACCTGGTGCATACACATGCTGTCCATCTGGCTGCTTCGAGTCTCAGTATCACATTTGAAATAGCCTGTGCGGCGATGGAGTGGTTGGGAACCCATGACCTCCAGATGGTTATCAGTTACAACAATTACATAATCAGAAAAGCAGTAATCGAGGTTGTGCCCCGGTGTAAGACTCACATCTTAGCATTAATTACAGTTGCTCGGCACAAGTGTATTTGTGACACGTTTGTTTTACTTAGTAGGGGCAGCCTATATGAATTTACCCAATTTATCTTAGCCAAAAATTTGGACAAACTATCCCACAATAAAGTGGGCTAGTAGGATTAGGTGTTTAACCCTCCTATACATCCGTGATAACAACAAAACCCGCACATTCCTGGTTCATACGAGCGTTGTCTGTCTTTTTGCAGATCATGATTTGTGCAAAGGGTGCCTGTCCGTCTGTGCAGATAGAAATGGAATGAGGCTGTGCCTGAAAGCTCGTCTCCTGTCACAACAAGCTGTGCATGGCTGCTGTGCAGATTAGCCTTTTAGTGCAGCATGGACGGGATCAGTTTTTATTGATGCAGGGGCAGCTGTGCTTTGCAGAATAGGAAATATTACATCGGAGACTGAATGGTGTTTGTAGGTACACAGCTGTTTTATGTGGTGGTCTCTGTCCTATCTGCAGTGGATGCGCAGTAAGTGTTTATAGAGATAGCATCCACCTCCTGGGGGAAAATAAGAGTAGATGCTGCAGTCTGAATGAACAGTTTGAACAGTCATTTATGATTGTTGAATCAAATAACTTTGTCAATGATGCCTAGTTTCATGTGCCTATTTTGGAGTTTTTCCTTTGAATTGCCCACTTCATGGTCCTTTTTGAGTAGTTATCAAATTGGTCCACATTTATGGTTAAATTGTTTCAGACATGATAGCCAGGACAGGGTTTATGTCTGTAAAGTAATATGCATACATCATAGTCATGGGTATCCCAGAAGTCCAGACAATGAGAATTTTTCAAATCCTCTGGGTGATGAAGGCATAATCGTTTACAGTAAAGACCTATATCTTTAATGACTGACTTGTCAAATTTCCTGTTTCACTTTCTTAAAAAAGTTTGCACACAAGACATTAAAGCTTGATCAGATCAAAAACCAACAAACCAGGATTAAAGATGGCTGGTGTTAAGGAATGTATGTAACCCTAACCCTGATTGCAAAATTTAACTAACTAAACTAACTATAACTATAACTAAAGTAGCCCTTAATTGTCAAGGTTAAGTTTTGTTGTAAATGTTGGCTACTTTTCCCATGCAATGTAAATCCCTGATAATAAATGCACATATGATATACACATCGGAGCAGAGAATACATTTTGTTATAACATGTAAACTATAGCTAAAACACATTCACAAGATGGTGCTCTTTAATGGTAGCCACTCTAACTTTGCCTTGAAGTGCATTTTTACGTTACGTACAAACAGAGCTTGTATATTTAGTAGTGTTGTCAAACTGAGTTGGCACATTACAGGTGTATGCAATTATGGCACGCTCAGCCTTTTCCCTTTTAATTGTTAAGTATACATAAAACATTTAGTTTTTTTTAATAAATAAAATGCTTCATTTAATGTTAAACTGTCCCCCCTTCATTCAATTAGTTGATTAAGTGAAGTAGCTGCAAGGTAACTGGACTACAGCTGTAAAAATTATAGCTCTGAAGGGGGGATTAGAAGGGGGTTGATTTTGATGTGACATCAGTCGTGCCCCAAAGACTTCCATACAAAATGACATACCAAGACTTTCATTTTATTAGCAGTTTCCAAACAGCTGTTCTGTGGTAGCTCAAACTTTCATCTTTCCTCCACAGCCTTTGTATCCTGTTAGAAGTTCCATCAAAGTTCCATTAAAGACTTTTGTCTTCCTGGTAGATTGAGCAGAGCTGAACCTAGAAGTACTCTTCCACTCTAATACTACCTTGCTGATAATGCCGGCTCCACACACACAGCACATGCAGCCCATTACAGTAAAAGTCCCATTATTGCAATGGCAATGTATACAAGAAAAGGGGTGCACATGATGTTTGCAGGTTAGAAATGGCGTTTTACACTGAAAATGAATTTGGGCTGGTTGTTTTATTTGTAAGTGCTTGGTAAAGGCAACTGGACTTGTTTAGAGGTTCAAGTCCAGTCGCATTTACCAAGTACTTAGAAGTACCATGACCTGGATGAATGAGAATCTTCACAGTCATGCTGGTTTATTATAGATTTCCTGTCACCGAAAGACTTTTAGAGATACACGCAGTTCTTTGTTTTTCAAACTGGACAGGTAAGTGAAGTGGTTGATTTACTAGTTCATGTCAGTGAGTGATAATCCACGCCAAAGCAAAAATATTTGAGAAATTGCATGATCTGTTGCTTAGTGCAGGCCTGTAGCTGTTTCATAGGCTTTTGGCTAAATTGTTATGTCTTTTGTCATAGGGGCAAGGATGATGTTTATCCAACACTGAGTGGGAAGGGAAAAAAAGCAGGGGCCTAACTTCAAGCACGGCAAGCTTTTGTGTTGCATCACCAGTTAATGCAAATGGTGATGGTGTAGTTTATTTACAGTCAGTAGATAAAATAAGTTTGGGCACACTCTGCTTGAATTTTCGCTCTTCATTTGGCCACCAGTTCCTCTGTAAAATACTTGGTTGATTTGCCAAAAAAACCCTGTTTTGTCGGTTTTTGCATTTTTGTAAATGATGAAGTTAGCCTCTAAGTTTAACCTAACATTATAACTACCCAGAATACCCAAACAAACAAAATCACAGACACTGCCTATAAACATTACAAAGCAAATGTTAACTAAGTGTAGAAAATAGATCCACTGAATTCACATAACTATGAATCAAGTTTTGATAATACCACAGACCTTGCTTTTACATTTCCAAGAATTTAAGTGTATCCTGGTACTGTGCACAAGCCTAAATGGTTCATATCACTCCAGCAGTAAAGTTCTTGGAAGATCAAAGAAAAACAGTGGAAGGACATCATGTACCATGCCATGTTAACTTAACACTCTAGGGTAAGATATGTCCTTGGGACACAGTTGGTGAGGATAGGAGCAGCTAACTCAAAGGATATTCAAGATTATGTCAGTGTGACACCTAGTTACATGGCTTCTTGATATCTTATTACATTTCCTTTTTAAAAATGACTTCCTTACTTTAATTGAATTACTTAATCCTTGGGGGTAGTGCATCCTTAGATCATCCTTATTTTTCATGTCTCAGTGACCCATGTGTAGGGAGAACTGTTTTCTGAAATTTGCTGCCTACTCATGAACTGAAAAATCCAGCATAAAAGGGAACATCAGATGAGTCAGGTCTGCATAATAACACACCCACTTTTAACTACCTCCTGAGATTGAAATCCACCAATTGTATACTGTCTCCCAATGCAATTAGTAGAACCAAACATGCTGACTTGCATAGGAATCTAGAGAGGTCTTTACTGTCTGAGGCAGTCATACTTTTATTGCTGGGAATTGCGTTGACCATTTATCAATACACAGGATGTAATGTAAAACACATTTGCTTGTGCATGTTGTTGCATTTTAGAGTGTAATGAATCACTGCCAGCCTTAGCTTTTAGCTGTCATGTGTCCTGGTAGGCTCTGGCAATCTATACATCTGTCCCTTGTATTCATATGCCATACTGTATGTGCACAGTTGCAGTAGTTGTTTTTGTGTTATTTTGTTTATCTTTTGGTTTGATATGTGGTGCTTATTGCTGAAGAATATGCATATGCCTTGAGGAAATGCACTGTTGTGAACATTGATTCAGTTCATTAATGAGGAGGAAAAATAGCACCAACCAAAGAATTTTCATTGGTTTCACTTCAAGTTGGCATCATCGTCAGCCATGGCTGCTTATGTACTTCATCAGGAATGTAAGCACATAGTCTCTGTACAGATGAATAGTGGCTTGTGGCTGACATGAAGTGTTTAGGTTATTTGGATCAGTGTATCTCATCATTTTGTTCCTGACTTGAATTGCATTGTGGCAAAATTCGAAATGGCACCAAACATCAAATCATTTCCTTAAGAGCCAGTCTTCAGTAAAAACCTTCTATTCTGCTAAACCTTCTAGTGTGTTCAAGTTTTCAGTAAATCTAAACTGTTGGTTTGCTGAGGTTTGTTCAGAAGTGCCAGTAAGTACAAGTAAATCTGCCTTTTCAGACTACTCATTATTGCTTGTAACATTGCTGAATGGCAAAACAATCTTTGTTTTCTTCCTGGTATCTCTTTGTAAGCTGGTTGTTACAGATTTATACTTACTTGCACACCGCCAATTCCATAGTTGACCTTCATGATGAAGCCAGATAGGGTTGCTATCTTTGTGATGCATCTTTTAAGTCCTCTACAGGGTTTAAAAATGAGTATTTTTTGTTCATATTTTCAGGCATTTGGCATTCAAAACTAAGACTAAGCTTTTTAACAATTTCTCTGTATGGTTAATATTACTTTGCCTCTTTAAAGATTAGGGTAGGACTTGCTAACAAATTTGTAATGCAGATCATTTTGATCCAAAAACTGCTTGTACCTGGCAAGCGAGTGTTACCACTGATTTGATTCTTATGGTTAGCATTTCATGTTAGCTCAGCATAAAGACTTGAAGTCTATAGGAGTCATTAGCCCAGCACTGTCATAGTGAAAAAATAAAGCTTACAGCAACTCTGAAGCTGTCTTATTTACACAATTTGTCATTCATTCAGAATCAGCTTCAGAGTTAAATTATTTTATTCAAATAAACCAAATCACGCTAAGCCGAAATGCTTTTGAATCGAATGACAGCTGTGACAAATTATTTCTCTGATATTAGTAATGTAGTGTCACACTTCATCAAGTGTTACATGCTTTAATCAGAGTTTAGACTGGTAGAAAAAACATTAGAGGCACACAATAACTATGTATTTTATGTAAGTCTGTTATCTTCCTGTTAATTGTTTAAATAGTTTCCTTCTTTGTGTCTTGTGAAACTGTACCACAATAATTTACACCATAAAGTGAACTTCATCATGTACATTTTGGACCATCTCATACTTCATTAATTGATCTTACCACAGACACTACCAAGTGTTCTGTTTCTAAAAATGTCAAATAGGTAACACATGTGCTGTTGTTGTTTTAAGTGCTAACTAACTTAAGGATCTCATATTAAGTGGAAATCTTATTTTTGTCAGTTTATTTTTAATCAACTTAAGATGTTAAAAGTTAGTTTAGGAGTTTGAGGTCAGGAGTTGTGTTAAGATTGTCTTACTTCTTGTGCTAGAAAACCCTAATTAATGATCTGATTCGACTTGGGAGGTGGGAGGGGGGTCTTGTACGCTAGTATGAATACCACTGTGTAATTGTCCCTCAACATGAACAGGATGCCTGTGTCCAAGATTGCTGCCTCCTATGGTAAATGAAAATTAGTGAAAGACAATCTCTGTCCCCTGCCCTGCAATCATTCAATCAGGCGGCAAGCTGTTCCCCTATCTAGACATCAAGTAGTTTTTGATGAAAAGTTGGTCTGATATTTGTTCAAGGTTGTGTGGTTGAAAGAGGGCTCATATTGTGTGCTACAGTCTGAACATATTGGATCGGTGAGAGTCTAGTGCAGTATTAGGACTCAAGCCCATTTCATCACCAAAAAATTACTGCTGCTAGCAGATATGCACCATCGGCTGATGGACAACACGATTTAATTTGGTTGATACCCACAAAAGCTATACTCTCTTGTTCAATATCTAGGGGATTGCTTCTGCACAAGCTTTGAAATTCAGTTTGTTTGTGGCGACTTGAAGGTCGTGATGACCCCAGTGTTTCCGCTGTATCATGTCTAGCATTGAAGAGTTTTTCCTGCCTGTATGGCCTCACCGATCGAAACATGTAATGGAAATTCCACTGTACCAATTAACTGTTACCCATGGACCTTTTTACACATCAATCAATGAGTCAACTAGCCTGCAGTTAGCATAGTCAAAAAAGAGTTGGTAGCACTGCACTGTTACCTGTCGATGGTCCAGCACCTCTGCACCTGTTGTCTCTGATGGTGCAGCCCAACCCTAACCAATATGGCGATTTCTACCAGAGGAAAGGTAATGTTTTTAGTGGCATAGCACATTACCAGCAGTGGCATCAACCAGCCACTGCTCTGTTACACTGGAAGACGATCGCCAGGCAGGCATGTTGCGTTCTCTTACCCTATTGGGCCCTTGACCAGGCAACAACAGCCACAGCAACAGCGTGCTCCAGGGCTATATTGACCAGCCAGAAGGGAAACACTGACAGGGCAGATTTATTCAGCGCCGGGCAGCCAAGCAGAAACAGATTGTGCTTAAATATTGATGCCACCCCCACTGTCACTACAATGTGGGAGCTCAGATGTGCCTGAACAGGCTAGCTAACTCATTTGCTAAAAGCACCAACTTCCACTTTGCCCTGTCTGAGATCTACTACAGACATGGGTGTATGCTAATAGGTCACATTCTTAGAAAAGCTGCTTGGTCGGTAATTAAAGTGATATTTGGCATCATGAACTTATTCTAAACCATTTGAACTTATGCTATCTGATGGCATTTTTTCTCATCTGAGTACATTTAATTAACATAGTCTAATATTTATAGAAAATTGAATGCTCCATAGTGATAAAGCCCCATGTTCATATTAATTTCCTTTAGCTCATCCCATGAAAAGGCAGCATTTTTCATAAGTTGTTATGGGTAGTTCAGGAGTGTGCTACACGTTCTAGGAGTCATTTCGTTTGG
This sequence comes from Neoniphon sammara, assembly GCA_900302535.1. Taxonomy (NCBI): domain Eukaryota; kingdom Metazoa; phylum Chordata; class Actinopteri; order Holocentriformes; family Holocentridae; genus Neoniphon; species Neoniphon sammara. The sequence continues at coordinate 7,103 of OMKZ01014733.1, forward strand.
AACTGTTATAATTTACCTTTTTGGGGGTGTTCACTTTCCTTCAACCTGCCTTGTCTACTTGGCATCGTGAATTACTACATTACTACATGATGGCCACTCGCGACCCCCTTCACAGGCTATGTATGCAGAGCAGTGATCAGTCCAACTGAACTGATCACCTATCTCACAGGAAAACAATCAAAAAATTAGAAAAGATGCTAAAAAAAATAAACCTGATTATACTTTTATGTAGTAAAAATGTGTTTTCCTATGTCATAACCATCTTGCAATGTTTTTCACAACATATAGACCTGTCATGGCAATGATGAAAGCTGCGACTGCATTGTATTTGGGTGTATCAAGATTACTGTCGATGGTTTCAAGGCTTTATTGTGCCACCAGGCGAGATTTGGTTACAAAGATGATTCCAAATGGATAGAAAGCTATGCTATACGTTGCAAAGGTAAGAAAGTGCGAGGGCTAGTAAAATCGATTATCAACAGCTGAGCAAACACAGGAGACTCTAAATCTCTTTGTCCTATGAGTCGGAACTCTGTTGGCCTGAAGGTACAAGCTCAAGCTCCCTATGTAGGAGAGGCAAGTCCAAGACAGCACATATTAAACCAAAATGAAATGTTTTCGTCCACAGTTCCTGAATTTTTTTTTTGCAGATTGCTCAAATTGAAACAACTACTGGTGGTACTTCTGGTGTGTTTCTGCCTTTAGCTTTACCTATTGCTGGGTTGCCGCGGATCTCTATTCAGTGCCTCTCGCAGTCCTATAATGTCTAGACTAAGATTTAAGAACAAAAATTTTCCCATCCCTTCTTTGTTGAGATATACATACTTTCCATAAGGGTTTATCTTAGTATAACATAATGACACAAAAATATCAGATAAAGCATGTTCATGAATTCTTCTGTAACCAAAATAAACCAAAGATTATGTTTGGATTCCATATCTGGTTGAAATATCAAAAGCTTCCCGTCACTTAGGCACATTGTTTTTGCGCTGCTGGCCCACATTCTTTCAGTATTTTCTCATTTCGAGTTAATTTAAACACATTGCATTTCTTGTGGCCTCAAATTGACTAAATCAGATTGCTTTTACCCTCAAATCTGTGTTTGCCCTACATTCACACAGAGGGGCTTTGAGTGGCTGTGTACTGTGGGGCATTGTGTGGATTTTAGGCCTTTCCGTTTTTTTACGTTAACTTCTGAAATAGTTGTGTAGGTTTGTATTTTTTTGTTAGATGTGATTTGAGTTTATCCCAGTTTACATCTCATATGTCATAACTACTCCAGAAGCCGTGGCACATGCTAAGATACTTGGCAGACACCGTGCTTTTACGTCAGCGTCAACATTTTTGGAGCTAGTATGCAGAATCATCTGATACTAATCTATGGAACAGTGATTTGCCTAAAAATGTTAAACTTTGAGGGATAAAGCAACTGTGAAGAGACTTCAGTTGTAGGTAACTGAGTTGTAGGTAAGCCTATTAGGCAAAAGAATCAAGATATCAAAAGCTTACTGTAAATGTATCAAAGAATACTGTCACTACAAGTTTGCATAATGAAATGAAAATATACCATGGTAAAGATGGACATTTAACAAAGTTTTGGTTTCAATTTTGCTTTATTTTCTGTATGTGGGATGAAAACTGGAAATCCTGGTATTAAAAGCTGCACAGTTATGCAACATCCACTGATGTTTAGCTAATACACCTTTTTTTTGTTTTTAGCAAGTGAATACTCATGGAAAAATAGTTCTAGCTCACATCCTCAGGAGAAGTTACAGTATTCAGTGTGACAAAACTACAGTAACTACTTTACATTGCGTATGAGTTAGACGCAGCAGTGATAGGCAGAATAAAATAGACTACTGTTTTCATTTTATTGAGCCACATATATCATTGTTTGTGTATGTGAAAATTAACTGCAACATGAGAAATTGCAATTCCTTGTAAATTTACTTCAATAAAATTTAGGACAAGGTGACAGCTGTAGTGCACTGCATACATGTTGCAGCTAAGGTTGCATGGCAAATAAACAGTGTGAGGTACAGCTGTTGCACCATTTACAGCTTGCTTTTTAAAAGGAGATGTGAAGTTAGCTTGCACAACGGTGCCTCTGTTTGAGTGGCCTGGCCAAGGCTTGTCTCACATTGGCTTGTCTCTTTTTTTATCCTCCCTCTCTTTTCCCTCCCTGTCCACACACACCCCTTCTTTCTTTGTTCCCTGCACCCAAGGTTGTACAGAAACAGGAAGCAAAGGAAGCCTTAGGCTTCTGCCCTGGCCTTTGACAACAGAGGGTGGGATAGAGAAAGAGAGGGAGTCCTCTTGTCTCAGATTGAGGCTCGTTGTTGGCGCACAGCTGTTGTAATGTATACACAAGTTGTTTGGTGACAACTTGGAAACGTCTGTGTCTGTGTGAGAGAGTGTGTGCCTTGGGTCTGGCAAGGATCTTGCTTTCCTCTTATCCCTATATCCAAGTGCGTCACTTTGGGTCTGATGTCAGAAATAGTACAACAACCCCACCCCCCTTCCGGAGGCCTTCTGCACCAGCTAGATGTAATTAAGTTGGGAGTAAGTCACGGGGTCTGAAAGCTTTTTTTTAAAGCTTTTTTTTTTGTTTTTCCTTGACTATAATGAGTAATATAGCAGCACTAGTTATACAGATTCAGTGAAAAGTGAGACTATTCTTAGCCAGAATTTGGTAAGCATGAAACTATGGCAGTAATTTAGCATTCACTGTATGTGGCAACCACTGTTATTTCAAACTTATTAATAACTGAAGTAATGTTTCCGAAACATGCAAGATATGGACCATCAAATAGCCGATGACAATATTTTCCCTTGGCTCCCTAATGGGAAATTCAATTAATTTTCAATATAAGTTCTCAAAACACTTTATATGATGGCCAAATCATGATTATTACCAAGAGTTACTGTTGAACAATTGTACAGCCCTATCAAAGAGCAGAAATAATGTTTTTGAAGACTCTTTCTTCACTTACTTTGCTGTAGAAGTTACTTTGGCCGCAGCTTTCAAAACTATTTTGTGCTCATAGTTTATGTGCAATAATGAAAACTATCCTGCTGTTGATTAAAACAGGACATAAAGTTGTTTCAATTTGTCACTTGATTATAAGTGAGCTAAGCATGAATGAAATTGAATGACTAAGTATTTTTCCTGTTCTTGGCTTTTCTTAAAGGAATACTCCAAAGTTTTTGGGAAAAATACCCTTTTTCCAACTTACCTAGACTGAGACAAAGTATTCGATACCATTTTCACCTCTGTATGTCCACTGGTTCGGTTCCTATGGGTATCGTTTTTGTGTTAGCTTAGCATAAAGACTTGAAGTCATAAGCCTAGCTCCGGCAAGCTGTAAAATTTATTTTTTCACTTGGTCAGAGCTAGGCTAATGACTCCTGTAGACTTCAAGTCTTTATGCTAAGGTAACACGAAATGCTATGCATAGGAGCCGAGGTGGACGTACAGAGGTGAAAATGGTATCAAACATCTTGTGTCAGTCTGGGTAATTCAGTAAAAGGGTATTTTGCCCAAAATATTGGAGTATTTCTTTTAAAATTATTAACATTATTAGTTTTATCTTTTCTTGAAAATTATCTACAATGCATGCTGTTATTTGGTGGCAACATCAAACCCCAGGATGTCCACCTCTTTTGTAAGTGTTGAGGAAGTGCTGTAATCAGTATTTAGGAAGGAAATGCTCAGGCTTTATTGCAAAATTTAAAGGGTTGGTAAAAATTGCTTAGGAAATACTTTTGACTTGGGAAATGCACATTCATGTTGCCATATTCAAATATGTTATTGTTGTTATGCTGCTGTCAGAATTTTACAAACTTGCTAGTGTGTAACAAATGCCTATGTTTTGGCTTGGGCCTGAATGTGAGCATGCCATCACTGAAACCAAAAATGACAATATTCCAGCCTATTCAGTAGGACTGTTGCTCTGGCGGGATGGGTGGGTAAATAGATCACATATGTCCTGTGAGCATGTCTTTCCAGTGAGACCTCTCTGATAGTTTGGCAAGTCATAGTGACTACTGGGTCAATTCACTTTATGTCTGTTCCTTCTTAGTTGTTGGATTTACAGCCAGGAGCTATGTATGGTGCAAGCAGTGAAATCTTCAGCGGTCACATTCTACAGCATATTAAACCTACCCTTTGTCTGGGGTTAAGTCCAACTGGTTCAGCCAACCCATAGGAAGTCTGTTGGAAGTACACAAAACAATATAGCGATGTACTATCAGACATACTGTCGATGGCTGGCTTCCTCACAACCTTCATTTGTCTAAAATATCTGACTCAATCCAAGTACATTATTAAGCAGGATGAAATACTTGGACTAGACTATCATTTTTATGACCCAGCCCACCGTATTTTTTCACCTGATTTCTCAGAACATTGGAATTTTACCCCCTCTGAGGACAAAACAACAATGCTGAACTTCAAAATCATATTTCCTGTCTCTTGCAGTGGAGGCCTTGCTCTTGCACGACACCGCATGACAGATAGAACATCTGCTCCCAGCAATGTTAAGCTCAGCATGTCACAAACTCCATCCATACGTTATTTTCACTTGGGAGCTCAGTCACTGAAAGAGCCGTGCCGGGCATGCATGAATGTAGCTTTGGTACACTGTGTCAGATACACTCTGGACACTTTTTACATTGCAGCATCAAACACTTTTAGAGCTCAGCTGAGGGCAGTGGATTCTCAGGAAGTATATCTATTTCACCCGGCCCCTCTTTTGTCCTCCCGTGTCAAATTAAAAAAAATAAACCAGTCGTAAAAAAAAAAAAAAAAAAACCTGTTCCACCCTCCAGTATAAATGTGACATCACCCTACACTCTTCTCCTGCAGTTTAGCTTCAGTGTAGCTGGATGCCATACTGCCAATTAGTAGTAAATAAGACACCATGAAATTAACTCACATGACTTCTACATCCTGGAAAACAGAATATATGTTATGGTGACCCAATGCTGTCCTTGAGGGTATAAAAAAAAAAATAATAAAAAAAAATGAAACCAGCACAAATTTTTGAACACCTAACGAATAATAAAATCGTTTCTCTCTCTAACCGATCTCCTGTTGATTTACACTTTGGAATAATCCCCCCACGTTTTATTCCCACCCCAACATCCATTTATAACAGGATTAACATAAAATCAAGGAGGTAAGAGTGCCATTTCATGGTGTTATTAAACAAATGCAATTCAAACACTTCAGCGATACAGAAGGTGACAGAAACCCGTATTCCCTTCCCCATTTTGACCAGTGCTCCGTGGCCAAAATGTGTTGAAGGAATACTGTGGTAGGGTCAGTGACAAGTAAGGGTTGGCAAGATGAGAAATTCAAAAATCTTTTAAAAACTTGTTTTAAAAGCATGCATCAGGTTTGTTACAATGTACATTTGTATTCATGTTGGTTTCATCTTATTTGAAGTGACATTTGCCCCATTTTTTACAAAAGGTAAAACTGAATGCACCTGAAAATGTCAAATGGTGTAACCACAAAAGAGTGAGAAATATTAAATCTTTCATCCCCTACAGTGTATGTAAGTGAACTCATAAAAATAATTATTTCATTTTAAAATATAACATGAAAATAGATTTTATTAGGATTATCTCTAAATTTAAATTGTATGCGTTTTTGCAGTATTGAGCAGGACATATGCTGAAAACATCTCTTGTTCTCTAAATATTATATGACAAATTATGTAAAAAATGTTAAAAACTTGTTCTCATAATGCAATAGAGGATTACATTTTATTCCATGTTATTTTTCCTGTATATTATTATTTTTATGAAAAATACTGGTTACATCAATTGACAAACTGGTTACACCATGTTGCTTCTAAAGTCAAAGGTGGTTGTTTTTGAATAAACTGACACTGAAAATCAAACATGACAGTCAAGAGGGTCAACTGAACTTAGTGTTTTATTCTGTTTCAGTATAAAAAATGAAAAAAAACAAACATCTGACAACAAGAATTATCAGGTGAACTCATGTCTTCTGTTCTTGCAGCAGGATTAGTGTTCAGTCGTGCTCTGTGACAAGCCACTTTGAGCAGCTCATCATGTTTTAAAGCTGTTGTTCAACAGTTGGTGTCCCAGTTCACCCTCTTCATTCTGCTACATTACGAAATTACATACATATATTACACTATATATTCCTTAAAATTGTAAGTGAATGGAATATAAATATGCATTAAAGGTGAACAATTAAAAAAAAATGTATCCTGGCCTTACAGAGTTTTGATAATAAAGTTGTGGATAAATGACCACTTTTTCAAAAAATACAACACTGAATTCTTGAAAATAGTTCCACATAGTAAGTTGGTTTATATTGCATCTTTAATCAGCATCAAACTACTGATATTTAACAAAATTGGCCTTTAACAGTAAGGCTTGTAATAGGAGTCAAATGGTGTAACCAGTTACACCGTTTGACATTTTAGTTTAAAATAAAATTTGACAGGTATTATTGGACACCTAGGTAACCAAATGACCTTGGTGTGAATATGTTAAACACAATTTTTAGAGTAAATACTAATTTTTTTAATCTTGATGTTTAATCTTTTGGAAAAGCATACCTGCCAAACCCCCTAAAAATGTCAGATTATCATTTTAAAGAGTTATTAACCTTTGCATGCAGCAGTTAGGTTCATCAGGGGTCCTTCTCTGTAATATTATTTACTGTCACATGTTTTTTTTGCACAGTATCAACAAAATAACAAGGTGGTGGTTACACCACCTTGACACTTCAGGATGTTGACCTGACTGACATGATTCCCCAAATTAATTCAGAACAATGGTGTTCCATTACTTTTATTTACTATGACATAGCACTAATGTAAGATTGAGCCAAACTAGTTGATAGGGTGTTTTATTGAGAATTTCACCTTTTTTTAAGCAAGTGTAATTATATGGTACAAAGTTTTTATGGTTACACCATACATACGCCATTATCCCTCAAATATTCTCTCATTATTGATTAAAACCAGAAATTTTAGCCTAGGTCCTCAAGAAAAGAATGTATGCAAGTAATTTGTAAGTTTATTTTCAAATTTTAAACCTTTTAAATTTAACCAAACCATATGGACACAAAAAAATTAGTGATATCATTGACCCTGTAATGGGTTTTTTATACCCGGAGATTATCTGTTCATCACTGTGTGTGTGTGTCTGTGTAGCATGAATGTGCATAACCTGCACTGTCCAGATAAGCTCAGAATCAAACTTTACAGTTAGGCAATGAATAAACTGTACTAGTAGTAGTAACATAGCACATGAAGTAGTAGTTAGAAAGCGCAAGTAATAGTAAGATAGGATTAGTAACGATAGTAATGCTAGTATTAATAGTAGTAGTAAAAATAATATCATTAGTAGTAGTAGTAGCAGCAGTACTGTATTTAAAAAGATTGAAAGCCATTTTTTCCATTGTTTGTATTTGCAGGTGCTGGACTTAATAGCAAACAAGCTAGTGTGAATAATCCCACACCAAATAAACAATGCTTATATGGACAAAACTGAGTACCTTGCTAATTGTCCTTGCAATAAGCTCTACAAATGTAAAGGAAGATAAATGGCTCCATTCCAGCCTTTTCTTCTTTATAAGTGAAAACTTATACAATAATGTGAGATGATTTAAAAAATGCATATAGAGCAAAATGTGTAATCTAAAAGAATTTGATGTCCAGATGGGCAACAGAAGAGTTAACGCTTTAACCTGTGATAAATCTCTGATAAATGATTGATCCCCCACTTGGATCAACAGTGACTTAATCTGAATGTTTCCTGTCTGATCTCCACATTCCACCATTTAATTCTTATGAGGAATAAAGTAAATAAAAAGTAAAAATAAATAATAATGGAGTCTTGAATGGAGTCAGTCAGCTCTGTTCCACTTTGTAAAATGACCATCATTTGTGAGACCGTCTTTCAGTTCAGGACTTTTAGATTATATTACATGCAAGCATGGGTCTAATATCGCTCTAACTGCTATTCTAGTCATGCAGTTTTTAATCATACCACGTAGAAACACTGCAAAGTTGTGCTTTCAATTCAATATACAGTTTTTTTTACATTGCAGTGGCAAGCATCTTTTGAGCCATGCTGATGCTAATGGATTCTCAGGAAAAGATACCTGTTTCACCCTGATCCCCCCTAGTCTGCATTTGAGAGAAACGATCAGATGTCGCAGCATGAATGTCTCCCAAATCTCTCCATTGTTTCGAAAAGCCTCTCACTACTCGGTTCATTATTCTTTTATATTCAAACCCCCCTAGAGTTGAATTCCCTGCCACCCAGCGTGGCCTGCTGATGGACCCAAAATGGTCTTTGCCTTATATTGCTGAGATTTTTGCTTTGAATTGTCTTGAATTACTGGTTGGATTCTGGCATGTCCATAAAAGAGGTGATGAGTGAGCTACCTGGAAACAGTGAAAGGCTTTGTTGGTAAGCAGTGTAACCCCATCAGTGAAACTGACTCAGATGGCTAGGTGATTTCTATGTGTGGAGGGAACAGGAGGGAACACCTTTCTTTTTTTCTTTTTCTTTTTTTTAAGTGTGAATGATTGGAACTAACACATTGTATCAGCAGTGTTTCCCCCAGAAAATATGCGTTGGCCCGAATAAAGACTTGAAGTCTATAGGAGTCATTAGCCTAGCTCCATTAAAGTGAAAAAATAAACCTTACAGAAATTCCGAAGCTGTCTTATTTACACAGTGTGCCATGTATATTTGACATACAATTCTTAGAATCTTTCAGTCGTTGTACAAGTTAGATGGTTGAAACTATAACTGCTGAACACATGTTCAGCAGTTATACGGGCCTATTAGGAGAAACACAGATCAGACATTGTATGATTTTATCTTTTCAGCTAAATGCTTTTGTCTTTAGTTATTTATTTTTTTATTTATAAATCTCCCTACTACTCATGCCTATAATAGCAATATTGCCTGTTATTGTAAATAAAAATAATTTCAATCCATCGTATGTTATTTCTCCCTATCCCTTTTCTTTCCTCATCTTCGGGCATATCCATCTGTAAGCTGTATGTTTTGTGTGCGTGTGTGCGTATGCTCTCAGATGCACGTGTAGGAGGATGTCTGCCCATTTTCCATGATGCTCACCAAGACGTCCTAGGACATTATCTGCTCCTTGGTCATGTTATCTGGCTACTTCAGTAAGCACAGGCTGCTGGTATCACATTGGATTGACCTCTCTTCTCTTTCAGGTCATTCATCTTAAAGCCCTAAATCTGAACAGCGTTCACTTGTCAACACTGTAGCCCTATGCTACGCCCACAGTTAATTGGTCTACTCAGACAAAAGGTCTCATTGTCAATGTTGAGGTAAGATGGCTGACTCAAGTCCAGCTCAAGGTGAATTATTATGAGTGGGGAACATTGAGTTGCTTGACGCACAGGGTTAGAGAGATATGCAGGAAAGAGCGCTCATTTCCTGTTTTGAGACTACAGTTGACTTTATCAACAGCATCTTGATCTAGAACCCGACTAATGTGGCTTAGTTTATCAGACAACAAGTGATGACTTAAAAAATCTGCAGACTTTTTACAGATAACTTAGTGATGGATGTAAAGTTATCATTATTGTAATATAGAAGCACTACCTATTTAAACAACAAACTCTTTTTGGCCCAGTTGTTGATTATGAGGAGGGAACCTAACATACACTCTCATATATCATGTACATACCATATTTCCTCAAATAGTGGCCGGAGTCTTTATTTACCTCAACTGCGGATTCCAGGCCTTTATTGGAGGCAGGCTTTTATTGTAATTAACTTCTGTTTGATTTTGTATGAAGCCTTCTTGTTTTCTGATCTGCTTCCATTTTTTGGATCGATCACCCCAGTAAAATTTGACAGTGTGCTTATCCCCCCCCCTCACCCC
>OMKZ01014735.1:0-10411 GCA_900302535.1 Neoniphon sammara
TGTGCCGGAGGTAGCCGACATTTTAGCTGCTGTCGCCAAACTTGGGTGAGAACAGTGCTGCCCTTTGCAATTCCTTTTTATATAAATGCACTTAGGCGAGGGACATGCAGGTGTGCTAGCATATTTTCTGTACGTGATGCTTGCTAGGCTAACCGGTGAATTGATAGCACGTGCCCAATCACAATGCTGGTTGAAATATAGCTCCCCGGCAATGTTTCTTGTTCAGGTATACGCTGCTCTTATTTATAATTTTGCTCGCTAGTTTAGGGCCAGTTAACGAGATAGCCTCTCCTTTTAGCGCTGGTTGATAGTTTAAATTATATCAATCTTAAACCCCGTCCTTTTTGTCTGTTTTCCAGGTTTGACTTCCTGTGCATGCCACTGTTCCACCCGAGATTTAGGAGAGAGTTTGAGTTGGAACCCGCTAAATCCCGACCCGGAGCCCAGACCCGGTCAGACCTGCTGCTGTGTGGCAGAGGTCAGTGCTCTCTGTCCTGTGTTATGTTGATGCTGATCTGAGGCGCGTTCCGTTGTCTGTACTGACAGAATCTCTACGTCAAAAAACTGGCAGTTAAATGTTTACTTGTTTATCGGTAATAGGCGCATAAGTGGTAAGGCATTAAAAACTTTTTCGAATCGTTCGAATATAGGGATAAATTCAGCGTCTGTCCAATCAACTAAAGGACACTGCTTTCGATTGAATGTTAACTTTTAGAAACGGTTCCCACTTCTCGCTTCCGCCCACCACAGTGTATTTCTGGGGTAGAAGACTGCGAGCAGACCATGGATGAATTTCATTGAAATAAAATCGGCTTAATATGTCAGTATGCGTAAGCTAATTTCATCAGTGGCCATGACTGATTCAGAAAATGTCTTAAGTCATGTTTAACAACACCTTGAAATGGCTTTTTCAAGTTTTTGAGTGTAATTTTGGCATAACATTCTCCTCCTTCATGGTTGATCTTTTGGGGGTCATCATAGCTGTAAGCACACCTGAATGTGCAGTGTCAAAATAGATATTGGACAATAGATAATGGACATGTACATCTGTGATGTCCATTTGATAACCGCAGTGAAATGCCCAGTCTCACCCACTTAAGCAATTTCCCTGCGTGGATCAATAAAGTTTTCAGAATCTAAATCTGAATTTTTACTATCTTACAATGCCCAAGCCAGGTTTCCTCACAACTGCTCATCCTCAATAATACCATGAACTTAATCAGACGTAGTGTGTTGGTAAATATCAGCCCGAGCCTTTTCACACTTGGATCGCAAAATACAAAGCCAGTAAGACTTATAGATCTTATTATTGTGAGACTGAGTGACTGAAGTGATTGAGGCAAAAATGAATGCCGTCACTTAATCCATTGTGCTTTGCCTAGATTGGAATACTCTTATCGTTGGAAAGCTTTCTCCATGGATCGAGGCAGACTCAGAAATTGAGACAGAGCGCAGAAACTCAGAGGCTGTAAGTTGCACATCACTCATGGAAAATTTGTTTGGCAGTCTTAATTTTAAGAAACGGGTTATTGATTGCAAATAAAGTTATGTGATGGCTAAGTTTTTTAGTCTAGAATGAATTGATCTAACCCAGCCCTTCTCCTCATCTTCCTTCTCTTTTCATCCTTCCATTCTCTCTCCATCCTTTGCCTTGTGCTTTATTATTATATCCTCAGGCTCTGGTGCAGGAGCTAAACTTCTCAGCCTACTTAGGTCTTCCAGTCTTCATGATCCCTCTGAAGGGGCCCCATAATGCCAACCTAGCCCGCCTGCTGCTAAACCACATCCAAACCGGACACCACACCTCAAATGTAACACACTCAGATTTTAAACAAATCCACCATGCATTCATAGATTGCCTGTAAGAAATGTTCAGTTAGATTCATTTGCTGTTTATGGTCTAGCTATTGTATTAACTTCAGCTTTTCACCAACAACATAATTAAACTGCTGTTATTTGTGCCCGATCAGTTCTGGATCCGTGTGCCCCTAATGGCCCCAGAGGACATGCGTGAAGAACTCATCGAGAATGAACCCTCCAAATGCACAGATGATGCAAGTGTCGATGAGAGGACCTGGACCTGGTTAGTCCAGCACTAGCGCACTACATTTTATGAGCAGACTGAGTGCCGTCTGCATACCAATGTAGATGTTATTGATTTCCTTTAAAATCCTGACTCATTGTGTTCTCTCACCTCTCCTCTTTAGGTGGCACTCGTTGAGGACTCTTTGTGACTACAACAAGAGGATCTGTCTAGGTGAGAGAGAACATTAGGAAACAACAACAACAACCTGGGGCAGTGTCCAAAGAGCATTTAGAAGTACTTGTAGTCATTTTTGGTACTGAATATTTTTCTTTTGTGTTCCTGAAGCTATTGAAGTTGGAGCGGACATGCCCTCGGAATCTGTGATCGACAAGTGGCTCGGAGAGCCGATAAAGGCAGCCATACTTCCCACGAACATCTTCTTAACCAATAAAAAGGGCTTCCCAGTCTTGTCAAAAGCCCATCAGCGAATAATCTTCCGTCTTTTCAAGGTATAAGAACAGTCATTTTAAGTCGTACAATTCTATACAAATTCACCAATACAAGTTTCACCACCTCTTATTTTGGGGCCAAATGTTTTTGAAGGGATGAAATGACGCAAAATTCATCTTCTTTCACAGTTGGAGGCCCAGTTCATCTTCACAGGCACAAGTCGCCACAGTGAGAAGGACTTCCGCTCATACTTGCAGTACCTGGAATACCTCAACCAGAACCGACCCTCACCCAATGCCTATGAGCTCTTCGCCAAGGGCTATGAAGACTACCTGCAGTCCCCTCTCCAGGTGAGTGTGTGTGGCACCACTTTTGTTTGCACATTTGGATAGGTGGGTTTGTTTTGTTTTTGCAATGACTGTATTTTTGTCTTGTTCTTCTTCCCTTTAGCCCCTCATGGACAACTTGGAGTCTCAAACGTACGAAGTGTTTGAGAAGGACCCTATTAAATACTCACAGTACCAACAGGTAAGACCAGTGGCACCTGCACCTATAATTAAAACATATTTCAGAGCATTAGAATATCTTCGATTATAAGTTTATGAGCCACAAAGGGAATTTTGTCTTGCAGATAGAGGCACAGTGCATAGATGCGTCACAGTTTTTAATAAAAGTTAAGTAACAGTACAGAAAAGGCCACCCAGAAACCACAATTCTAATCCATCAGAGCACTTTTGTGGGGGTGAAGACATTTTTAGCAAGGTTGTTGATTGGTGAACCCCTAACCCCGAGGAGCTACACAGGACTGGGACAACTATGCTCCTTAGTTGTAGAGATACAGACCTGTATGTATAATATGTGTAGGAGGGGGTTGACACTCAAAGTATTGATTAGACTGCCTTGTTTTGTCCACAGGCTGTGTATAAGTGTCTACTCGACAGAGTTCCAGAGGAACAGAAAGACACCAATGTTCAGTGAGTAGCCCTTCTGCAGCCTCTAGGAACTTGATTTTTGCTTTCAGGTTTTGCAATGGTATTAAAATCAATTTCAGAGTTGGGATAACAGGTCGTATGGCAAAATGGCATCAAGTCAGACGTCTTCTCCCTGATAACTATTCAGAATACTACTACTTTACTTCCACTTTTAGAATAAGTTAAAATACAATGGGAAAATAATGACAGCCTTACAAGTCCAGTTGTGAGGTAAATCATGAAGAATAAATAGCATTTTTTTATTATTATTTTGTTTTGTCTCTGCCACAGGGTGTTGATGGTGCTGGGGGCAGGTAGGGGTCCCCTGGTCAACGCTTCCTTACGAGCCGCCAGACAAGCTGACAGGAAGCTGAAGGTCTATGCTGTGGAGAAAAACCCCAATGCTGTAGTAACGTGAGTGGGATAACTCTCTGTTCATGTGCACTTGTACACCTGTACACACTGTCTATGAAGAGCCTTTGTAAGTAAACCTATACAAGCAAATGCCACAGTGATGTGACTTTTATCATCTGTTCACACCAGGAGGCATTTATTAGACAGCAGTTTTTCCCTTGCAAAAGGTTAATTGGTTTTGGGGGCAAAATGGCATCGTAATATCTGATTTCCAGTAGTTCATACAGGTGCAGGCATGCAGTCCCTTCCCTAATTCCCACTGCTGCACAGATGAAGCTCCTTGGAACTTGTTTTTTGACTGAACACATAATCATATATCACTGTTTGTGATAAGCTACTGTCAGTGGAGCTTAGAAATTTGAGTGCTGGCGTGATCAAGTCAGTGCAACAAAGTTTTAACTGACTTAGATGTCCATTCTCTTTCAGCTTGGAGAATTGGCGCTTTGAGGAGTGGGGCGATCAGGTGACAGTAGTGTCATCTGACATGCGGGAGTGGGTGGCGCCTGAGAAGGCCGATATCATCGTCAGTGAGCTGCTCGGATCGTTCGGCGACAATGAACTCTCCCCAGAGTGCCTAGATGGAGCACAGCACTTTCTCAAAGGTACTTCAGTGTTGGTTTTCAGTGAACTGTCAGTTTTTTTAACACATCCCGACATTATAGCTGCTGAGTCAGAGAATGCTGATATCTATTTCTATCTATTTTCATTTCTATACCAAGCAATATGAAAGTGATTCATGTTATGCTCCATTATCCTCCATGCTTTCTCGCCTCTCACAGTCACTGCACACAGGCTTTCTCTTTGCCTTTTACTCATCTTCTCGTGTCACTCCCAGATGATGGAGTGAGCATTCCCTGTTCCTACACGTCCTTCCTGGCTCCTCTGTCGTCCTCCAAGCTTTACAATGAGGTGCGAGGGTGCCGGGAACGTGACAAAGACCCTGAGTGCCATTTTGAGACGCCCTATGTCGTGCGCCTGCACAACTTCCACCAGTTGGCTGAGCCGAAGGCTTGCTTCACCTTCAAACACCCCACTACAGGTAGACACAAACACACTCAGCACACTTCCTACAACAAGCAAGTAGCTTACTCAACATAATGCAATTATGCAGTTACAGATGTGTTGACTGCCCTTGCTCCTTTCCCTCAGATATGAACAATAACCGGTATCAGTGCCTCAGATTCTCAGTGGGTTGTAACTCAGTGCTCCACGGCTTTGCCGGCTACTTCGAGACCACACTCTACAAAGATGTCACACTCAGTAAGTCATCTTAAGAAAGAAGAGAGTATGTCATGCTCAGATTAGGTCTGAGTATTTATGTCTTTATTGTGCATGTGTGTGTTTCAGGTATCAAGCCAGATACACATTCACCTGGTATGTTCTCCTGGTTCCCAATCCTTTTCCCTCTCAAAGTAAGTGTTACAGTCATCACTCAATAAAGCCCTATTTTTATTGAGTGATGTGCAGTATGTATTGTCTGTATTTTAATATAGTATTTTTACTTTGATGAATAAAAAAAGCTAAAGTCCATTATCACTAAATAACAAAATTTCATTCATTGATTTGTCCTCTTCTCCCCCTTTTCCTCCCATCCGATAGCAACCCATCCCCCTGTCCCGGGACGATGACGTCACAGTGCGATTCTGGCGCTGCAACAATGGGAAGAAAGTGTGGTACGAGTGGGCCGTGACTGAGCCCTCATGTTCTGCCATCCACAACCCAGCTGGACGCTCCTATACCATCGGCCTGTGAAGACGACACATGACATCACGCCCATCAGCAAGCAAGCATACTCACACTTATTTCGGCAGGCACTTGGCGGCAAATGAAGTGGATGTAGCCCGGCTCTTTTTATGTACGCAGTTAAACTGGACTTTGTTGTGAGCCTCTAAGCCTGCGCTGATTGGGTTTGAGAACCATCCATGTGGGCACTTGTGAGTCGGCGTTGTAGTAGATAATTGGCTAAACCAGATTTCTGAGTCTGGTTGTGTGAGCGCGTTTGTTGTAGGAGTCACTTTCAGCAGGCATGGACTGTCATCCACATACAAAGTTTAGTGTTTTGTTTTGTTGTTTTTTAAGCAGTCAAACGAGTCAACACACCCAGTGAGACTGGCTCAGATTAGGTTTAATGGGTCACTGTCAAACACCTTGCCATCGGTTCCTCATGTTTCATCGAGTGTTGTTTTTTGTTTGGTTTGGTTAGGTTTTCTTGTACCGATCAAGCATCGCAGATATACACCCTTTACCCAGCAGGACCTCTGCCTTACCAAACACACATTCCATACTGACACACTCAGATGAAACATGCTGTCAACACATGGGGGTCAGAGGAAACTTAGGTTGTTCAGGTCACATACCATCATACTTTCAGCTGTCTTTTCACCCTTTTGTTACACTTTGTTTCTATATGTTTTGAACCATGTTGTCAATAAAGACAAACTGTAAGCTACTCTTGTTTGCTCTGCACTTCATTTGGCCGCACTGTGGTCTAAAGGTTTCTTTTGGATTGCCATGTAAAGGTTGTGAAATGTTTCAGAATAACAGCATGAGCAATGTTCACACAGCTGTTTGCTTAAATAAGATAGCCACCTAAGAAGCAAAGATGTGATTTACCCAGGTAAATGTCACTTGAGAAGTTACATTGAAAGTAATTAATTGTTGTGCCCTGAGCAGTCTTTTTTATTTTGATTTTTTTAGTCATAGGAAAAATTGAGATGTATGTTCAAGTCGTGCTCTAGACATTTATTTTAACATGATCAAAAGACCTATGACAAGGACCTATAAAAAGAGCATTGTGTCTGAGCTAATGACAGCACCTAATCAGCACTCCCAACCTGTAAACACAGTAATACAATACACCATGTTAGTGACACTGTCAAAATCACTACAGCTCGCCTAGACGCTGCAAAAGCACATAACACATGCCTCTCAGTCACAGCTGATAGTGCTGGACAAGATGTATGAGCATATCTGAAGCTGAACACACAATCCATCTCCTGAGACCTCACTGCACCTCTCATTCTCCAAAGTAATGTCTAACTGCAACACTGGGCCCATTTTAAGAAATTAACCTGCTACCCAGATTAAAAAAAAAAATACAAGCAAACAATTGTTTACTACATTACTTGTGTCTGCACTTGCGGGCCCCACAACGCTCCTTATGCTGTCTTATCAAGTACGAACATGCACTTGTTAGCATATATCTAAGAAGCTACAGTTGCTTAGGATAACGCCCACAACTGGAGCTAAATGAGGATTTAAATGCTTTGTCAGCCCTTAATGCGCATTTGCAGCATAACAATAAAGAGATGTCTCCAAGGATTAATCACACTCTTGCCAGTTACTGTTGGGATTTGTTATGGAAAATAAAATATTTATAAAAATGTGGTAATGATTCACAGCTGCACACAGTATAGTGAGCCAATGTATGTGGCACAGACGACATGAATCAAACAGAGCTATGATAACTTGAAAATGCATACTCAGCTTCTAGAAGTGCAGTAATGTTTGTTTATGTTGGTGGTTATTTGCTTTCTTAGAGGGCATATATCACCATTGTTTGTATTTATCATTACACACCTCCACCAGGTCTACTTTGTCGGCATGATAGAATTCAAGATTTACACTTGTAGCCAGTCTGAAGATGTGTTATTTCATTCCCATCAGTCTCTATATATCCATCATTGGGGCAGCAAGGCATTTGGGCCTACCTCGCCCAAGAGGGCGGGGCTTGGCAGCATGTTGACAGTTTGGGACGCGCTGATTGGCTGCAGATAACAAGCTTTTCTAATTCTCATCGCGGCTGACAGCTGGGAGTCTTTTGTTATCCAGCTCATACTTTGCTCATCACGGTCCGCCGCCAGAAATAATGCCCAACATGAAGTGGGTCACATAGCAGGGAGCTTTCAAGTGGAACTATATTTTTTTCGAGTCACCGCAGCTGTAAAGGTGAGTGTCGTTTTATGAATGAGTTCAGTTTACACCGTGAACTAAAGTATTCTTAGGCTAACTGTAGCGGCCTATTAACAGAGTAATTGCAAACCCTCACATTACTAGTCAGTGTTTTAAGAAATTACCCGCTGTATTTGTGTTTCCCCTGGAGCTGTTAAGTTAACCTTAAATATTGTAACATTTAGGCTGTTTCCTAACGTATTTAAGCTAGATGCAACGTTTTATTACTGTCAAATTCATACGGGTTCAGATACTGTATGTGGTTACTTTAGACTACAGTGGGCCCGGCTCCTCGCGTCGCACTCACTGAATTATTAATGCTGTGATGTTGTTTCTAATTATAGCACCACTGTAGCCAACATAAGAGGGGGGAACCGTTGCCATCAGCACTTTAGTCATTCAGTAGCTTTATTTTTGCCACAAGCCAGACCAAAAAGAAACAATTATCGGGGGGAAGTGGTTGATATTGCCTTTCCCATTTGGAAATGTGTCCGGTGAATAAGCATCTGTTTCTCACAAGAGAGTAGGAAAACATGGCTTTCCCCCCCAAACAACTGTGAAATTTGTTAGCACAACTTACACTTGAAATGTGTTGGCTGGTGTAGGCTACAGGCAGAGAGGTGCTGCGCCTGTCACCTGAACAACAAAAGCCGGTAAAATATTGGAGAGGAGGGCCTCAGGATGACCGAGGGTCCGAGGAAAAGGAGCAGCAGCAGCAGCGGCCAGTCGGAGCCCGGAGACTCTCACTCTGACGCCGGGAAAGAGGCAGGAGGCTCTGGGGTGGCTCTGAAGAAAGAAATCGGCCTCGTCAGTGCCTGTGGCATTATAGTGGGTAAGTTAGTCCATGTGGTGATCCCTTCAGTCGTGTAATTCGTGGCAATTGATAAATGTGGGTGAACCATGACCTTCAGTCAGTGATCATCGCAAGGCAAAATTAGTTGCATTAAAAAAAAAAAAGTAATCTCTGTTCAGACATCAGGTTGATGCTACATAGTATGATGTGTGCCATGTGTTTAATCTAATGAAGATTTGTCAGGCTGTAACTATGCATAAATTGAGTTTAGCCTTCACGACATCCCTCATAGAATCTAAACTTGATGGTGTGTCAGCCACAAATTAAAAATCCAACAGCTCTTTGTGTGCTGTTGTGGCATTTTCAGAGCTCTCAAAATGACTAAACATGTGAAAATCATTCATTTTATTTGTTATATTTGGAGCAAATATAACATTCACAATAGGTAATCCCTTGATGATGATGTAAGAAGTTGGAGAAATCGGGGTGCCAAGTTACCAGGTAGTGTTTTACCACCTGATGTTAGTGGTGTATTTTCAAGGGAGAAGCTCATATTTATGGTGAATGAAACATGCATTCTCCTTTACAGCTTTGAAGCAAATGTAGTTGAATGAGGGTGTGACCACCACAACACTGCAGACATTTGCATTGCATTTCAGTCAGGGGTTGAACACTGCTAGCTGTGGAGTCTCCCCTATTGAATATTTCTTTCCATCCTCAGCCACTCCCTGTCATGATTGCTGGCCAACCTCAGCATCGTACATCTTGCACGTGCTCGTTCAATGTCACTTTCATGCTTCCAGGGATTTGTTGGCTGCCATCAGACCTCCTCAGTCCCTCTGTGCCTCCCACACATGCAGAGAAAGTCGATAAAAAGTAATCCCACTAATGCTTGCCCGCCGGTGTCGAGATTGCAATTTCCATTACCATCAGCAGCATGGATGGTTTGCAGTGGCTGCACCATTCACAAGGAAATACCCATACCCTCCCCACTTTTTACGATGACCCAGATATGATAAATAGATTATTATGGATGGAAGAGTGCAAAGACTCATAACTCGGTGAGTTAAATCCATTTCTAGGCATTGCGATGTCATTTTTTAGCTGTTTCATATTTTTTCGCCTGTATCTCTTTATTGAATCGCTGCACTCTGCAGTCCAAAATGGAACATGGATTTTACTGAGCGGAAGCTGTAATTATGGAGTACCCCACCTTGGTTCTTTAATCAAGGGCCTGAGTTAATGCTGTAAGTTCAAGTTTATTTATAACCCTCAATGCGCTGTAGTGGGGAAGGTAAATCATTATCATATCGGAAAACTGACTATCACCAATATATATTTGATTCCAGCCATGCTGAATTTGACCTCTATGGGCCAATTTCAATTGTATTATAAGTGCACTTGATATACCACCACTAATGCTGGCAGTGCTTCAGAGGAGTAGGTACTAATGAGTTTTCTAAGGGTGAGGTTCAAAACTGTTAGGTGTACTACTACACCAAACGGTAGATGAAATGGGATTTTCAGTTTTTTCATTTAATTGGTCAGGGAGCAGGGGATCAAGTGACAGAAAATGGTAATTTTCCGTGACAGCCCTCGTTCTGCTCTGCCTTTGTTTCACTGCCCAAAGAACTCGTTTTCTTACAATCATTTGTTTCTCTCTCTGTTTGTCGCTCTCTCAGGCAACATAATTGGATCGGGGATCTTTGTGAGCCCAAAGGGGGTTCTGGAAAACGCTAGCTCAGTGGGGCTTGCCATCATTGTGTGGGTCACCACAGGAGTTATCACAGCCATTGGTGCCCTCTG
>OMKZ01014735.1:10431-23082 GCA_900302535.1 Neoniphon sammara
GTTTTTTCATTTAATTGGTCAGGGAGCAGGGGATCAAGTGACAGAAAATGGTAATTTTCCGTGACAGCCCTCGTTCTGCTCTGCCTTTGTTTCACTGCCCAAAGAACTCGTTTTCTTACAGTCATTTGTTTCTCTCTCTGTTTGTGAACATGTAATATCTGCAATACCTCCCGTCCTTTATACAGAAGATTGATGATTTAACAGTCCATGCAACTTGTTTGGGTTCATCTGAAAGACGGCATTAATTAAAGCATCTAATGCAGCAGTCCCTTAATGAGCATCTGTTTCTTAATCTGCTCTGTGTCTCTCTGTTTCTCGCTCTCTCAGGCAACATAATTGGATCGGGGATCTTTGTGAGCCCAAAGGGGGTTCTGGAAAACGCTAGCTCAGTGGGGCTTGCCATCATTGTGTGGGTCACCACAGGAGTTATCACAGCCATTGGTGCCCTCTGCTATGCAGAGCTGGGTGTGACCATCCCCAAGTCAGGAGGAGACTACTCTTATGTCAAGGACATCTTCGGAGGCTTGGCTGGGTGAGAGAAAAATGGGCCAAATTGATGAAAACGTTGTCACTCTTAATACCAGTATGCATGAAAAAGATGGTGGTCTGATAAATGTTTGACATTACATCTTTTTCTGTTAAAGGACTACGCTAGTCTAATTTTGAGTTTATATTGCCTTTAGTTTATTTTTATGTGTGTGCCATATCCAATTTATCAAGTTTTTCATCATTTTAAATTAAGGGCTCTAGTTTCAATTTAACTTCCACTGGCAGTTCTGCCATAAATAAAACTAATCATAGATGTGACAAAAACATTTGTAAGGCAACACAGTAAACAGAACCTGTTTTCTGGCAGACACTAATTTCAGTCACTCTCAAGGACAATGACATAATGTTAAAACAGATTTGTTGACAAAATGATTAAGGCAGCGTGTTTACTGTGATGGATTACCTTACTTATTACCGATTTTCCAAGCCAAAGATATTTTTCATACTAGCTGACAATGATAGGCAACAAATGGCTTCTAAGGATGGGAAATGGAGCCTGATATCTAAAGCTAGAGAGGTCAGTTTGCAGACACCGCTAAGAATTATGTAAATGACAGACATAACCTAGAGAGTTGTAATAAACTTTAAAACAATTCTTGCCCTGTCCTTTAATCCCAATTCAGTGTAGTACATTCAGTATTATGCTGTGTGATGCATATATGAAAGCAGCTTCAGAAATTGTCCTAGGAAACATGCAGATCTTTTTTAATTAGAATTTCCAGTTATTTCAGTTCCCTTCACCCCTCCCCAAACACACACACACACACACTCATACTGTAATACTACCTCCTTGCAGCCTTGCACACAGTACAGTAACCCCTCTTGTAGTGTATTTGTGTATTCCCAAAAACCCCAGGGTGTCGCTGACCCAGTTCTGCTCATTTCTCTTGTTCTTCACAACAATGCATGAGTGCACATTATAGAGTAATTGTGGTATCTGGTATGCCAAGTTGGCAATTAGTTCATCTTGTTATCCTGCTACATTTTGCTGTAATGGGGGCTTGTATTGTCCTCACACACAGTTGAACTTGTGTGTGTGTGTGTGTGTGTGTTTGTGTGTGTGAGACATAAGTCTATTGCCATGTCTCATTAACCAGCTGCCTGTGTTGTTCCCCCAGGTTCCTGCGTCTGTGGATTGCAGTGTTGGTTATCTACCCCACCAACCAGGCTGTGATCGCCCTCACCTTTTCAAACTACGTGCTGCAGCCCCTCTTCCCCTCCTGCCTCCCCCCAGAGAGTGGCCTGCGCCTGCTGGCTGCCGTCTGCCTGCGTGAGTCATAACATTCAGCTGTATTTGAAGATTAAATTGAGTTTTGTTGAAGTCAGTGCATTTTCCTGCTCAAGGCTTCGTGGTGGCTACAGATACAGTTCATGATGGAGCACAGTGAGGCCATTCCGTTATGGTGAATGTTAAGCTCGTTTCCCAGAGTCCCTTATGAGATTCCAATTTGTTTTTTGTGGTAACCTGTAGCTACAGGGACTTTGTAAATGTCTTACATTTCACTTACCTTTTCTAAATCTTCAAACCAACCTTGTAGCAGATAAGAAATAAGCTTTTTATCATCCCTTGGTCTGGCTGATTTCTGCATCCACATGCAGAAGACGTAGGGATAGTACATAATTGTATCATTTCTCCTAGAAATTACCTCTGAGGTTTAAGTGAGGTGAGGTGTAATTGCGCAGGAGTTCAGTGGGAGATCAGGTGGGATTTCCAATATGAAAACGGAAGCATAAGACAAGATTAATGTTGAAAGCTTTCTTTTTTCTGTTTTAATCGACAGAATCCATTTCCAGTGTCCATTGTAGCTACTTCCTTGTTCCAATGTCAGGGTTCCCACAGTCATGGAAAACCTGGAAAAGTCATGGAATTTTAAAATATAATTTTCCAGTCCCGGAAAAGTCATGAAATTAAGTAAAATCATTGAAAATTTTGGAAAAGTCATGGAATTTAATTTTATTGTCTGTAATAATATTAATTACAGTAATTGTTTTAATTAAATACAGTAAATGTTTTGATGTGCCGACTTTCTGTAGCTGTTGGCATAACATAACGTACGTCAATGTGTGACTACGTTATGCTCCTTCAATTTCACTTCTATTCATGTACTTATAGGTTGTGAATGGAAATGAAATTTTATTATGGGTCCTTAAAAAGTCATGGAAAAGTTTTGAAGTTTTGTCTGAAAATGTGTGAGAACCGTGCAATGTTTACATTTTTGCCAAACCTCATAGACATGGTTGTTCAAAAATAATTCAAAAATTCAAAAACCCTCAAATATATTTGAATAAGAACTTGTTTTCATTCACTAAGCAATGTTATTTTTATTTTTTTATGCTTTTTCAGGCAAGGTCTTGGTACATGTTTGTAGACACTCACATTTCTACCATGGATTACATTACTACACTTAGTTTGCCATGTCAGAAATTTAGTTTTCACGTTGTTCATAGCTGAATGAAATTGAATGGCGTCTAGAGGTAGGAAAATAAGTCATATGATAAATGTTTATCTGATAATTCCACGCAAAAATCCACAGGAATTTCTGTAGGGTGAGAGGGCACACTGGAAAATGGGCTTAACATTAACTGTGGCTGGAATTATCCTTTAAGCTATAGTGGCAACTTTGCACCCTGGTGGCTCCAAACTGCAGTGAGAGATAACTATCTGAACACTTTGAACTTTGATGCTTAATACCAGAAGAATGAGAGAGGCAAAAACCTCTAATGTTGGTAAACAGGAGACAGTTTGTATTTTGCCCTGAAATTTTGATTTGTCACTTGTAGGTGGAGAGGTCTATGTTCTTAAAACCAGAATTCCATTTGGGCCAACAGGGAAAATCTGTAGCATCTCAATTACAGGAGAAGAGGCACTCTTCTCTGTTGTAGCTACTTTTTGTGATTTAGGCTGATAAGACAGCTGGATTTTTACATAAATATTTTGCGTAGTGTAGTTTTAAAAGGTCTTTCGAGAGCACCAAAATCTGAAAAGCTCACAAAATATTTTATACATGTGTGAAAGAGTGTTTTAGTTTTGTCATAAAAGCATCACATAATGTTGTGATGTTAAAGTGCTCAAAATTGGCATCAGCTTAGACAGCTGTGAAAGAAAAGAGAGCGAACTCTGTGCAAAAAGCAGTCGCCTCAACCAATCTGTCTCCTGCGGTGTTTCCCACTTGGAACCTATTGAACTCATTAAAGCATAATTTTACTTGACACTTCTGTGTCACGTCTCCCTTTTTCAACCTGCAGCCCACGGGGACAAGCCAGTCTACTGTCAGTTTGAGATTTTGTGCAGCTCACTTTGACAGGTTTTGAAGAATCCTGTTAGTGTTCATTATAGCAGGTGCTCGGGACAGAGCAGCATGTGAACCTGGTAACACTCTGTAGGCCTCCGGCAAGTGATGTCTGAGGATGACCCAGGCAGTCACGGTAATGAAAAAAAAGAAAAAGATTCTCTAACTGGCTCAGGAATTTTATTTTTGTCTAATAATATTCCTGGGGATGTTTGGTTTCTGTCTGGCAAATAGCCTGACTTACCTGTTTTTACTTTATCAGCGGGTCACTTCTTTATTTTGAGGACAAGCCAGGAAATTTCTACCAGGTGAATATGAAGAACAAATAAAAATGTGATGAAGAAACTGAAATAAATGGAAAATTCTAGCTCCTGTGTCGACACAAGTTGCACCTGAGCTCTTTATTTCATCTTGATTGGCAGCATTACTTTACTCTTAGGCACATACAGTATGCTGGTAAAACAGTAGGACTGTAGAATCCCTCACACAACTTGTAGATCAAACAGTTTTGATTCTGTCTTGTCTTATAATGTCAATCTATTGTTGGTTTATCGTGATGTATCCTCTGCCTGTCCTCAGTGTTGTTGACATGGGTGAACTGCTACAGTGTGCGCTGGGCCACGCGGGTCCAGGACATCTTCACCGCTGGCAAGCTTCTGGCGTTGGGCCTCATCATAGTCATGGGCTTTGTCCAGATCTGCAAAGGTAAATTGGGTGTTAGTCTCTGTTTCCTCTCACGGCATCTCTCTCTCTCTTGATCTCCGTCCCTCTATCTCTTTCTCTCTGTCTCTTTGTCCGTGTCTGTATTGCTCAAGACATAATTCTGTGATGGGGAGAAAAAGGGGAACTGTTACAGAGGGGACGTTTTAGCTACCATCACAATACAGTCCCCTCGTGCCTCCCACGGGATTTCAGTGATCCCAACGTGAAAGAGGGATTAGAGTCCCTCATAGCTCTTCATCCCGCTCATAATCCCCAGCCGCACTCTACACACCCACACTGCCAAGCCCAGCGAAGCAAGCACTCACTCATATGACTTAGCCACCTCGTATCCCGCTTTATGTGGGATAGGAGCTGGAGATGCAGGCTACTTAGTGCATAAAAGACCCTTTATCCGCACTATTATGTGAACTTGTGTTGATTCTCACTTGTCACTTTTGTGCTGTGTACAAGTATGGTGTGTTCTATTAAACATCAAATAATGAAATTAAAGATAAGCCTTTGGGGAATTTGTGGTGAGCCATATTCTAAAAGCTAAACCTAAAGCATAGGGAATATGAGCAGCCATAGCACCAGAGTTGGTTAAAAAAGGGTATCTGCAATTAATTACTTTGAGCAACCTCTTAATGCAATTAGTATAAAACTTGAGAACACTTTTCCAGATAAATGAAAGAAAACAACAGGTCTGCATAACCAGGTAGATTAAAAAGGCTGCAATTAACCATATTTAAGCGCTTATAATGCCCTGATTTTGAGGTTGCAAGACTTTTGAAGGACCCGCAGACACTGTAAAAGCGTTTAGTATCTGGTGCCCTCTGCTGTTCAGGTTGTATTGGTGAATATTAGTAGGTGCAGAGTTGAAGAGAGCCTTATGTCTGTGTTTGGTTCCCAGGTCACTATTACTGGTTGGAGCCAGCACATGCCTTTGAGACTTTCAGAGACTATGATATTGGCCTCATAGCTCTGTCGTTCCTGCAAGGCTCCTTTGCATATGGAGGCTGGAATTTCCTCAACTACGTCACGGAGGAGCTGGTTGACCCCTACAGGTGAACAGAGCATAGACACACCTTCTGAAATCTTGTCAGTCCTGCCAGTGGGCCACATGTAGAAATGGGTCTTGGGCATAATTTTTACATGTAATGCCAAATCTAGTCAAAGTTATCGTTTATGAAGCACTGATTTTGATCAGTGGGTCTGAGTCATTATCTCTAATTTTCCATAACGAAAGCCAAAACTGCTTTTCATCATTATCTAAGTTGCAAGAGCCACAGATAGTGTGAATGTTACTTTAGCAAACTCTTAGAAGCGATGATTGCTTAAATTCTTTTTTTTTTTTTTTATTCTTTTTGTCTGTGAATAAGTATAAATTCTGTTGTGCTGTCTGTTTTCTTTGTCTTTCTTATCCTAGTGAAGTTTGAAAAGAGCTTTGGTCAACTTGTTTTTATATGTGTTATATAAATAAATTTGACTTGCCTTGACTTGAATATCATTTGCTCAGGTGAGGCAAATGCTCCCTTTTTGAATTACTGTGTTGATTCAAAGGTTAAAAAAACTTCTGGATGTTTGTGCTTTGGCAACATGACAAACACACCCTTTAGCCACAGAGATGGTTACTTTACCAAAAGCCATGTGCAAACCCAGCAGCAAGAAAAGACGAGACAAGATGAAAATGCTGGCTTGTGAATATGTCTGTTTATTTTTTTACACCTTGTCTTTCACATCCAGGAACCTGCCCCGTGCCATCTTCATCTCCATTCCCCTGGTCACCTTCGTCTATGTCTTCGCCAACGTGGCCTACGTCACAGCTATGAGCCCCCAGGAGCTGCTGGCCTCCAACGCTGTGGCAGTGGTGAGAACACAGTCACCCAAATCATCCAAATCAATGTTAGGTTTACGCATGTAGATAATGCATGCAGCTAGTAGCTTATCTGTGTTTGACTTTTGGGCTGTCCCGAAGTGTTGTAGCTGTTTGTGTGTCATACAGTCATTCAGAGTAACCATGCTGATCTGCTGCATGCTCTTCATTGTAGCGTAACACTTGTAATGCATAGTCTGTTTACCCTTTCACGTCATTCTGAAATATCTTGATTAGTTTCTGCTATTTTTGTATGTGTTTGAACTGTTTTACCCTTTTCTCCTCCTCCTCTTCTCTCTCTCTCTCTGTCTCTGTCTCTGCACTCCTAACGCTCTCTACCAGACATTTGGAGAGAAGCTGCTAGGAGTAATGTCATGGATCATGCCCATCTCTGTGGCGCTCTCCACCTTTGGGGGGGTCAATGGCTCCCTCTTCACATCCTCGCGGTCAGTTTGTGCTCCCCCAACCCCATTTCTCGTCCTCTGTCCACCTTTGTTGCCCTCTGTTTGTAGCTTCTGTGAATACCATGCTTTTGTTGTCTCATTTCCAGTGCGTACATTTTCAGCTTTGCCTACAGATGCACAAGGAGAAACTGGCTTAAGCTGGGTAAAAATGAGAAAGTAATGAAAAAAAATAAAGCACATAAGTACTGTAAACCACTATCCACAACAGCTTATCTTCTCTATGTAGATTCTCATCCAAAGCATGTATTTTCAGATGAGTAATTTAAATATAAACACCTGTTTTTGATTTTCAAATTTTTTTCATGTCGTTAGCCAGATGGACTTTTATTTACATATTTGGCTAACATCTTGAACAACAGGCTGTAAAATGGGAAAAGAAATAATTGCTCTGTAATACCAACAGACATAGACACTCACTTGCTAACACGCTGGCTGTAACAGGTGGTCCTTGTGTATGTATTGCAGTACAAATGGGACCACATGTAGCACCACTTGGTTGGATTCAGATTGTATGGAAAAACACTCCATCAGAAAATTATTTGTCTAGAACCACATTTGAATCCGGGAGGGTGATCCCACTTGAACAATAGGTTCCACGCTGCTGACTCAGCTCTGCTCCTGGTCTGCCCATTTCTCACCCTGATGTAAATCTGCTCTCATGCGTGGCACCGGTGCTCCCATAGAATCACTTGAATTGTGTGTTGTTGATGCACTTCCCTGAGCCGTTTCCTCAGCTGCTGAGTGTGCATCACTAAGCAAACGCCAGCTGACCCTGCTCTCAGGATCAGTTCCCTTTGGTTCTCTGTCTCTCTCTCTCAGACTGTTCTTTGCCGGAGCGAGGGAAGGCCATCTTCCACGTCTGCTGGCCATGATTCATGTCGGCCGTTGCACCCCCATCCCAGCCCTGCTGTTCACCGTGAGTCCCCCACACACACAAATACACAATTGTTTATTCTTTGTCCTCTGTGTGCCCGGTGTTTTCTCCCTGTGATGAAACCATTACTTCCCCCCTCTTACCCCATTCAGTGTATCTCCACTCTGCTGATGCTGTGCACCAGTGACATCTACACCCTCATCAACTATGTGGGCTTCATCAACTACCTCTTCTATGGTGTCACTGTCGCCGGGCAGATTGTGCTACGCATCAAACAGCCCAACATGTATCGTCCCATCAAGGTAAAGATACTGTCAGACCAGTTTATTGCGTAACACTCACACTTCCCAGTGCCCTCAGTGCCCTCGGTCTCAGAATGAAGAAGTAATTTCTGGAGCGGTGGATTTCCAGAGGAATTAAGGATATGTCAGGATTACATTACCCGTGTCAGTCTTGTGTATATGGCAAATGGTGATATGCATGTAATCTAAAAAAGTTATATTTATTTTAAACTATTAAAACTCCATGACCTCAATAGTTTACATTTGTTTACTGCATTCTAAGTGAACTCACAAAAGTGCACTGAAAGGATAGCTGAGGTTTTACAACACAGGCAGTTGTTTTCCCAACGAGTGACCTGTCTGTCATCCTTCAGGTGAGCCTGATCTGGCCTGTGATCTACCTGCTGTTCTGGGCTTTCCTGCTGGTTTTCTCCCTCTACTCAGAGCCTGTGGTCTGTGGCGTTGGTCTGGCCATCATGATGACTGGTGTCCCTGTATACTTCCTGGGAATCTACTGGGAAAACAAGCCACAATGCTTTGACACTACCATTGGTGAGGAAATGCCCTGTTATTTTAAATAAAAGCTTACAGAGGACATTTTATTCTCCAAGAGAAATAATGCAATTTGTTAGGAGCAGGAACATAATCTAAACAAACTATAGCAAATGGCCCCAAAACTCAAGGTTTTATTGATATAAGCAGACAGAGGATGACATCTGATATGGTGCAGTTCCTCATGCTTGGAAAGCCTATCATAAAAAATGAAGCGAGAGCAGGCAAAACAGCAGTCTGGGCTGATGTTCATATTCAGCTGTCTCTCCATGTGTTTGTAACTGGCATGGACCCTAGAGAAGGGAAATTACAGCAGTAATGCAAACAACTGCAGACAAGTCAGTGAAAGTAACAAGGACTGGAGTCAGAAGTGATTTTACTCAAGGACTTCTGAGTCCTTTTTAAATTACAGGATGAAGTGTACTGGGGCAGTTCAAACTTAGCCAAATGAAATACAAAAATGCATCTAGGCAATTTCAACGCTGTCATGGTACATACAAATACAAAATGGTTGTAATATCTGACCATCTAAGAATTGCAGTATTTTATGAAAGAGAGCCCTCGTTCATGTGAAAATGACTTCACCAGTCTCTTCCTTTTTCCGCCACACACAGGTAAGGTGACTTATCTGTGCCAAAAATTTTGCATGGTGGTTTACCCAGTCATGGATGAGAGGTCGGAGCCCTATGAGCCTGGAGGGAAAGATGATGAAGGGGATGAAGGAAAGCCCATAAACAGCTGATTGAACATGTGCACTAACAGAAACATTAATTCACACCCTTAGAGGGTTGAGAAGAAGAGGCCTGGAGAAGACGCCCAGAAAGAGGAACCACAACACTTTCACTCAGTGTAAATTCAAATGTTCAAGGAATATTTTCTGTAGCACTGAATTTTCTTTCTCGAGGTTTTCTTTGACTGGCCTTAATCCTGAACACCACTGCCTCAGCGTAATTCTGGCTGGTAACAGGCATTTGAGATGCAATATATCTTATTCTTTGGCCATTTTTCCTGTCTTCAAACTAGAATTTAAAATGTCAGTTTTGTATTGTGTTCTTGTCTGTTTGTGGATAACTATTGTGAGTGAATGGAGGAATATTTTAATGTTCAAGCTCTATGCATTGTGCATATTATGACATTATCATAACACTAACATGAAATGACATCCCCCTGTTGTTTTAGTCTCATTGGATTTATCACATCTTTGTAACCATCTCCAGTTCATCCATTCAAAACTTGGAATTTAAATTCCGATGGCGCAGCACTTGACATCTCATTCATACTACAACCAACATTTTCACCCTGACAAAAAATCAAATGAAAACTTACAATATAAGCTTCATGAAAATGTGATTGGTTCAAGATGTTGGTTCTTATGTTTACAGAAAGGACTGAAATCTCCACTGTGGACTTGGTGGAGCACCAGAGAAATAAACACAAGTTGTGTCGTGAAAGTCCATTTGTGAGTGGGAGATACCTGTAGCAGAAAAATACAGGTTGTTCAGTGAGAGATGTCACAGTTGCAGCGGACATTTTGCACATTTTTGGTAGATTATACCTCATTTAGATTAGCTATAGACCTTTTCAGTTTTAATTAATGTCATTAGTTACACCTGTGTTCATCCTACTATTTAATGTAAAAATGGCTGCTGTGAAAAAGGTCTATAGTTTACTGCTTGTTTTGGCTATGAATATCAGAGTTTGCTAGACCAGTTTTGACCGGAGAGTCTGGGAGGGAAAACAGACCACTGGTCACCATGTGTGGCTGCAGATTAAGGTGCTTACTAGCCTTACCTCAGATATTTCTACAAACTATTCTATCAGAAACTGCATTTTTCCATTATTTTGTCTCTAATTAGTAATTAGTGATCATAATTAATGCATAGAGGAGTTGATAGGTCTAGTTGCATTTTTTTTTTTTTTTTGGTCCCAACTGAGCCAGATTGCTGATTTTTCCAAAAGCATGATGTGCCGATACTGATTCCAAAAACCAATCTTTAACATAATTAACAGCCTTTTTTCATTTTTTAAACTTTAAAAATTTTACCTTGGATTCCTACATATTTAGGGGTCCAAGGATGAAGTGCTGGAACTCTCTTGTTTTTGCTCAGATTCTTCTTCTACCCCTAAAAGTA
The DNA here is from genome assembly GCA_900302535.1 of Neoniphon sammara. Classification (NCBI taxonomy): domain Eukaryota; kingdom Metazoa; phylum Chordata; class Actinopteri; order Holocentriformes; family Holocentridae; genus Neoniphon; species Neoniphon sammara. Next base: position 21,149 of record OMKZ01014735.1, read on the forward strand.
TCTGAGTGTCAGAAAATTTTCATCAAACATTGAATCAACACATAATTTAGGAATGTTCACCGAATGTACCAACCAAAGTGCTTTGATTTCCACCACTAGGGGGCGCCACCAATGCAAAAAGTTCATGTATCAATTTTGTGCAATTTTACTTTACATAGACTTATATGAAATTTGGTTTGTGTGCTCTAAGAACATGGCCAAATCAACTCACAAACTCATTCACTTTGCTTTTCATGTGTGCATTTGTCTTTGTACATTCAGTGAATCAAAAATGTATTCAAATAAATAATAAATTCAATTTCAGAACAAATATTTATAGCAGGAGTAATTATTAGGTCTATCATCATCCTTAATAGTTATAGTAGTAGTGGTAGTATTGTAGGTTTTGAAAGGCTCATGTTTTAGATCTAGATTCAATGGGCCAACATCAAACAGTTATTGAGAATGAAACATTAATTCAATTAGTCAATTTAGGACAGTGTCATTTCATGAGGTAGTAGCTTTCAACTTGAAAATTTCAAAGGTTTACCCCCATGAGCTACAGAACATGTAGACTTGTGACTGCAGAGCACGTTGCTTTTTTTCTCAAGTTGAAGAAGCGGGTGGGCCTGTAATTCTTTGTTGAATATGAATCTTCTTTTTGGCATTTTGAAAATCTAACTGGATAGGCTAGCTGATATAATGTCTAGTTGAGCATTGGGCAGAAGGAAAGGAAACACTTTTGACAGGTCACCAGTCCATCACAGGGTCAACAAACACACACACCTATGCTGATCAGTTCACCTGACCTGCGTGTGTTTGGACTGTGGGAGGAAACCCACACAAACAGTGGGAAAACATGCAAACTCCACACAGAAGGGACCAGGGCTGAGAATCAAACCCAAAAACCTTCTGAGATGACAGCACTAAAACTACAGGAACTGTCCTGGTTAAACCAAAACATCTGGTCTTCCTGAACTAATGGCTTCCTGTAATACAGTGAAAGATCTTATGAAATCTGCTGTTATGCTTGGAACATGGCTGGTAGTCATGTAAAGTATGTAATCTGTACTAAATGGGCTAAAACACTGGTATGGTCCTTTAAATTACTTGATCATAAGAAAAAATAAAAGAATGTGAATGAGGGGTGACAACACCCATGTAGCAGTCACATCATTTTACTGCCCACCTGAAACAACCTGAAGCAACACCACCTCAAACACTGATCACCACACTTATGGCAGCAGAAACTCAATCATAATTTTAATGTTAAACATCCCAGCTCCTCTAATCATCGCGACCACTCCAGCACAGTTTGAAACCAAATCACTAAAGAGCTCTGCCTTATTCTAATCAGTAATGATTAAGCAACCCCTATCTGCTCTGCCACTTCAGTCTCAGCTTGGACTAAAACTGCATACCTCTGCAGTCATGACATCAGCAATGACCACCACCCCATTCTTGCCTCTATCACTCTACAGCTACACCAACTACCTGGAAAACCAAGATATAACTATAAGAAAATCAGATGGTATCAGTACAATCAACACATAGTTAACCAGCTATCACATATACCGGAAGTACAAAGAAACCCCACAATTTAAATGACAAGCAAGACGGCAAACAAAACCACAGAAAACCCCACATCCCTCATCAGCACCACGCCACCACAGTAACCACTTCCACCTCTCAAATTCTGAAGCTGATAAGAAAATAAAGTCAGACAGAAATTCATCAAACACACACTGTCAAGTCAACAGATCACATTTATTGCTGTTCACGCGTTTTTTATTCAGACTGAAAGTTACAAAAAACAGTCAGTAGAGGGCAGTGTAGCACCTTATCAACACAGTGTCAAATTACTTTTTTACAACACTCCCACTTAATTTTACACTGACATTTAAGCACTTAAGTAATTTCCATAACTAAGATCAGTCCTCCACATCACAAATAAT
>OMKZ01014737.1:0-37006 GCA_900302535.1 Neoniphon sammara
GAATTTCTCAGTGGAATTAAATATTAATCATTGATAAAATTAACCAACATGAAACTGTATTTCAGCTAACCAAACTGTTATTGCATATCTACCATTCTTCACAAAATATTAATTTAACAGATTACCAGATTACTCTGAAATCTACTCGCCCGACTAAGGTGCTGGCAATGTGAAAGCACACCTGGAAATAAATCAATATGAGATACTTTATCGCATCATGAATCAGATGAGATACTTGTTCATTACATCTTGGTACTTTGGCTCCTCATTTTACTTTACAGTTATCTACTGAGAAATGTCTGGCGAATTACTCTATATGAAATTTATTTGATGCCCTTGGGATCAAGTTAAGCTGTTTTCTGTAATCTGTACTCTGTTGAGCTTCTTTTTTTAGGCACAGGTAACTAAATGTATTAATTAGTGTTTTTGAAGAGGTGATTTACATGAAAAGTATTTATTGAAGTCAAGGGCACAGTATGTTTTTCAGTGGTTTTGAACTAGCTATTTGTGACACTTGATAATTAATATTATAATAATGATTGTAATGATAATATCATTTAGTTATCAATTAACTCATTCTTTTACCATTTTTATATCTTTTTGATGATGAAATAAATTTGTATACTTTAATCCGCCAATCTGCACATTTCTTGATTGATTCAATTTATTTATTATTGCCAATTATTGTCAATTGATTTATGTATTGATCAACTGATTTTCATGTCACAAATGGGGCCCCATTGCTATTAACTGCCAGAAAAGAAAGGAAAAAAACTGTCAGCCCTGCCTGCTTTGTCTTTATTAACAATGCAAAGTAGCAATATCTGAACTGTCACACATCCTGTCTGACTCTGTGAAAAAGTGGTTAAATGTGTAAGTGAGTCAGTGTCACTGTCATAACATCCCTTTGTATCTGCTTGTAATATTCAGAATCAGGGAAAATAAAACATGTTGCACCCCGGGATCAAGTGTCTTTCAAATCTACGGCAGCCCTGTGGGGCCAGATAACAGGCTGCTTGAGCTTCCTGAGCTTTTTACAAAGTGTCACAGAGATTAAATGTAATATCTATTTTCATAGCAGCAGTATTTACGTCATTACCACATTACAGCGGCATGCACCATTAAAAAATCACAAGAAAATGAGGACGTGAAGCTTTTTCAAATGCAATTTATTTGATACTCACCTCTGTACCAACAAGAGAGATGAGACTCAGTAACAGAGTACAAAAACAAATATCTATAGAAAAGTATGCTTATATTGAAATATGTCCAAAGACTTTATAACAAAACATGTAACTCACATGTTTTAAGAACAATCTTGTTGAATACGATGATAAAATACCAAGTTAACATATTGTACATCTTCTGTGTGTGCATGTTTTTTTTTTGTTTTTTTTATACAAAAGTGTCAATGCAAGTCACTCTGTACAATTTTACCCACCCTTTAGAAAAGAGGACCTTTTTTAATCCACTGCTGTGCACAATCAGTATTTGGAAGGCACTTTGCAACAGACCAAAAGCAGAAAGCAAAAACGGTATCTAGGCCTAAATAATCAAAACATCTTTTTGTATTTGAGAACCGACATGAGTGAGACAAATTATAATGCCGAGTGAAATTACTAGCATGTCGCTAGGCATCAAGAAATTGTAACAAAGGTATATTTTGTCTTCACAGCATGTTCCACTTGTTTAAAAAGAAACAACACAAATACACCCTTAATTACTTTGAAAGAGTAAATACTAGTGAATGACAGCAGAGTGGATCAAAAAAGGGAACAAATTGGTCAAATACATGAATCGTGCACCTGGCAGTGTGAGCGCCACCAGAGCAGAGTGACAGTACGGTGAACAGCGATTTCACTGCCACCAACCAGTGATCGACATTCAGTCCCCAGCTCAACTCGCATACCAAGACAGAGCAAACCGAGGCTTACTCTGTGCATGCAGTGAAGACACTTTCAATCAAATGGCCATAACTTAATATCCCTCTACATAATGGACAAGAAAAAATTATATACATGTACAGGACCACCATTGACAAACATTGATCATATATTGGTTGGATCATATATATATATTTATATTTATAGCATGTGTATAAGAATGGTATATACACTTGTTACAATCACAATATAACCATAAATAATATAGGAATGTACTGAATTTAACAGACTAAATTAGTCAAATAATTAAACACAAACCAGGAAACATCGATCAAGCACAGAGACAAACACACAGAAAGCCTACTCAGCACACATATACACTCTTCTGTTACATATCCATCACCACACACCCTTTCCCTGCTGGACCGATTCGATTTGCATCATGACACATGTACAATGCACAAAAAAGAAACACTGACATGTGATAACAGAGATTTGATATAATTCAGTTGATGTGTGTGATATGATAGGGTTCAATATACAAACAAAGAGATTTAGTTAAAATTTACATTATTGGTCCAGGTATTCCCCCCTTGATTCACAACTACCAAAAAAAACAAAAAAAAAACAACTTTATTTTTCATTGTTTTAACTGAAACTGAATTTTGCTAGAGCAAAATGATCATTACATATTTTATCAATAACATCCTGGAAGCTACAACGTAATTTAATTAACAGTGTGAGCTTATTTAAAAACTGAGCCTCTCACTTCACCTGCAGAGGAAGCACAAATGAGACAAAGGAAAGCAGAAAAGGAGGCCGAGTGGCTCCAAACGTGTGTTAACTCCAGGGCACAGTTCAATAAAAAAAACTGTTCTGTCACAGGAATGCCTTGATAAGGTATGCGCCTTACACTTTGTTTTGCTCATTTACATTTTGGATTAAATACACCATTTTCACTTCAGCCCGCGCTGAGTGACCATTAGTGCAAGCACAAGACGCGCAGAAAAGCAGATCTGACAGGAGGGGAGTGAGTAACAGGAGTGTGACTGATGGATGATGTAGCTGAATGCAAAAGGAAGAAACACTGTTGAGTTGAAGTGAATTGGAATCTCGACTGGTTGCACTGGGTTTGGTCAGTCAAGAGGCTGGTGTATCAGGCTGATGAAACGCTGGAGTCGCCACGGGGTCCGAGTCCTGCTGCCAATACACGACACGCTAACAAATACACACATCTCCTCTATTTAACATAATTTAGAGTGTAAAATTATCAAAATTAGCAAACCACAAGATTTTTGTTTGACAATATATAAAAAAAAAACTTTGTACACAAAACTAAGGGCATGAATAAGTTAATAAAATATAATCTACATTTCTCAGAATTCATAATTGTCACACCTGAACTTGGTCCCTGTTTAATATACAGAATTGATTCAACACACAAGTGGTGAGGGAAAAAAATGATAACACTTTCACTGTAAGGGGTATACAAAGCCCATTCCTAACAAGCTAAAGGCATGTTTCATGACAAATTCATAACAAAGATCTTCATTACATATTCACGCAACATGATTAAGAAAAAAACTCCTGGAAAATACTATTTCCAAAAATATTCCTTGTACGTTTGTATAGATCTCACTTTAAGAATGGCAGTCCCCTCGTCTCTTCTGCACTGTCTCTAATTAGTATGAATACTCAACATTTTAACAAATCCTCCCACAGAAAACAGGGTGTGGAGGCTATTCACAGCCAAATGTGTCGCCAGCAGATCTGCTTCCTTTAGCACATTCCTTCAGCCAGTCCGTCAGTGTACCAACTCCACTCAGCCACAACAACTCAGCTTCATGTTACACTGTTCATATTGCAGGTGGCCAGCATGGTGAACATTAATGGCCCTCAAAGGCCAAAGCCTTAATAACAATATTTAAGAAAACCACAAGGGCTGCAGGCAGCTTTCCAGTCAAGTCAGACAAGCCTCTTTAAACTATGGTTTTCAGTGACTGATAAATGTGAATCTCAAACATAATTTAGGGCAACAGCTGCAGAGTAACTGGGTATTTAATATGCAGTTTTTCCACTGATATCTGTGAGCAAAATGAATTTCTGAAACTGAATACAAGTGCAGAAGAGTAGATGGGATTTACAGGTGAGTCAGCTGTATTTTAGCAAAGCGTTTAGCTAGAGGCTTCTTGATAGACAATTCAAAGAGCGAAACTCTTTGAATTGAAAAAACTACTGTGAGTTAATCTTGACTAGGCTATGATAAACAAAGCACTGCGGTGTTATTTACATTTATGAGGTAGCTGAATTCTTCACTGTTGGAGCTGAAGTCATATTTTTGCTAACGTTACGGTGTCAGACTGGCATTGTGTGAGTACCATGATGTTTTTGCCTTTGAGGATTTCCTTGAAGTTCTTAGTCCTTTTTACAACCCACAAAACAAAAACAAGCTTAACTTAAAACTGTTGGGTTGTGATCCTGTCAAAAAGGTAAAAGAAACATTAAATTAACTGTAAGTGCCACTCACTCGCTCATCAAGTGAGGTCATGTATGTTGTAGCAGTTAGAAAAATGACTTGCTCATTCATAAATGTGTCATGAAATATGCCTCGAGCTTGTAATGAATGTGGTTAAGTCGCTCACAAATAAATTCTTAGCAAAAACCTGCTATCAAAATTCCACACAACAGAAAAAAATATTACCAAATTACTTGAGGCCGATTTCGATCCCTGCCCTTAAAAAAATAAAGGGATTTCTTTTTTTCTAGAAAGCAGCAGAGAACAAACTTCAAATATTGATTCAGCCCTCTTGTTGCTCTGAGGTGTGGACATGTCTGCTTACAACCTACAGACCAACAAAGAATGTGAACCATTAAAAAAAGGTAATGGCCAAGGATGGGTTTCCCAAGCACATTGTAGCATTTAAATAATAATGGGCAAATAGGCTGATGACTGATAACTTGTTCTAAGGATGCCTTAAATAATTAATCTAATGTCAATTAACATACTTGTAGCTATGAAAGCATGATTACACATACACCAGAAACAAATGAAAAGCAATGAAAAATCAACATCAAAGATCATATTAATGGAAAAAAAATGACATTTCTTGATGCAGAAAACTGAAAACACCGTACATACATTTCTCCTACTCTGGAATAGCAGAGATCGTATGGCAAAGTCAAACAACAGAAACTGGATGCACAGTGAGCGACGCAAAGAACAGCAAAGTAGTCTTGAGGCAAAGTTATTACCAAATACAGAGCGTCCCAGGTGAACAGCCTAGCTTTGTCCTAAGAACGAGAGGCTTCACTGGAACGAAACGTTCAGCAAACAGGTCACTTCCCCCCAAAGTCCATGCCGCTCTGACCCGCCTCAGTGTCCACAAGCGAAGAGGCAAAAGCAGACTGGACTATCTGAAAGCCGAAGGACTCGAGCAGAGACATGTTCTGTTGAGGGGAGAAGGGCGAGGTCAGGGAGGGGGCCAACTCACTCAGGCCGGACCCTGTTACCCCCTGGCTCTTCTGGGCTTTGTGTACTCTGTGCTGGTGCTTGTTGAGGTAGGACTTGGTGCGGAAGGCCTGACCACAGGTGCCACAAGTAAACTTCTTCTCAGGGTCCGTCTTGGCTTTGGCTCCCTCTGGAGAGGCCAAGGCCCCTGCAGAGGCTCCGTTACAGGCTAGCGAGGGCATCTCGAGCTCCTCCCCGTCAGGTTTGTGCGGAGACTTGAGCTCGTCGCCGTTGGACAATTCCCCAAACGAGGGATCCGACTCTTCAGATTCCAGATGAGGACATTTCCCAGCATTTTCCTGCCCGTCTGAGGTGAACACAGAGTGGGTTGGGAAGGATGGGGAACACAAAAGAAAGGGAAAAGGGAGGAAGGAGAGCCACAAATTAGGACAAATGCAATATAGAACAAAGTTTTTCAGCTACAGCCTCAATCCAGTAGTTGGCTGCCACCTGCAACAATTTCAAATTTAAATTTCAGAATTAGGCACAATTAACGACACCAAAGAGAAGTAGGCAAAATTGTGACAGTTGATTGTACAGCTTTGAAAAAAATCTGGGAATATTCCTTGCAACACATGTGACTACAGTTAACTGGTTGTGCAGGTTAAATTCTCAGATCCAATCATCTAGGCCAAACCATTTGTCCAGTGTCCACCGAGCAATCTGCTGTGCTCATCCAATCAGTGGGTTGTGCTTGTACCATGCCCCCACCCACCCTCCTGCTGGACTGTACTGACCTGCAAGAGGCCCATGGAAGGGAAAGCCAGGCACCCCGCCAGAGCGACACTCCCAGAAATATGGAGCCCCACCTGACTTCCCCAAGAGCAGCTCAGGCTGCAGGCCCAAGGTTGGAGGGCCAGGCTGGGGAAGAACGGGGTGTCCAGAGAGCCCTTGAAAGCGACCCTCTGCCTCAGGCGAGGTGACAAGCAGCTGGCGACTGGCGCACAGGTCTACACAACACCCGGCCAGAGAGAAAGGAAGGGGGAGGGACAGACATAACAGGCCAGCGGAAACCATACAGACAGAATTACCTTCATTTCATCACTATTATTTGCAATGCTGTCTGCAAACAACAAAGTCAGACCTAAAAAGCTACAAAAGTTTAATTATTTTAATTTATCCAAGTTTTTTTCAGCTATTCGTTTTGTTGGACTATAATTGTTAGTTGTAACTTCAAACAAACTGCAACTTCTTGGACTAAATGACTTGTCATTTGATTCCCCAGCACTTTCCAAGTCAACTAATTACAAAGAGGAGTTGATAATGGTGGTAACTACACTGTAAATCATCTATATCTCTAACAAGCCACATTTAATACTTAAAATAACAACTTGTATGCTATTTCAGTATAGCATCATAACCTTAAGGGCACTTCAGGAAAAATATCTGGTTACATTCAAGTAATTAAGAATAGATGAAGTGTTCTCTTTATAAGATAAATTAGCATAGTGCCCACACACAGCATTGTTCTAATCCCTCTTGAAATGGCATGAAACTAAATGAAGGCTTCAGTCAAAACTGCAGTAAATATAGGGACAGTACACATTACTGGTTGCAACTATTTGTAGGAGTAAAAGTTCCTATTCAAAGTGTTCTGATGATTTTCTGCTATGAAATAAATCATTGAAACCAACTGAGAGCTGCATCATTAGGGAAAAAGCACATGCTGAGTCTAGTGAACTGAAGTAGTGCTTAATGACATATTCACATTGTGCTGTTCTGCTACCGATAGTGATAGCTCCACCAGAGACACTTGTGGTTCTGTGCCCTGATCAATAGGACGATGGCAGCTGCGTGGGCAAAACTGACCCTAACACTATCCAGACTATTATTGTCACAAACTCAGTTAACCATGAGGATACTGTTGCACTCATATGTTCAACATCCTGCATTCACTTTACAGGGAAATAGTAACCAACCACCTACTGACTAGCCTGTCACACCGAAAGTCACATCTCTACTAGTGAGTAGATCCACCACAGGATCACAGTCTGCTTTTGAGCAGCTTACCATGCATGTCAACATTTACATTTTTTAAAACCTTTTTGCTATTTTTTTTTTTTACAGGCTGCAATGTGCAGCACATTTCTATGACTCATTACATTCTTTGCACAACGTACGCTTACGAAACAGCAAAGGCTGTTCCTCACGTTCTTCACAGTGTACAACCAAAAATTTGTAACGCACCACAAACGTTGCAATGTCATGTATTTCAGGTAGGGGCACTAAATGAAAATTACTTGCAAAAAAACACAACCAATGAAGAAGGTGACATAATTTCCTATGTTCCTGTGTAAATAATAATCTGGCAGAATTCATACCATCTTTTTTGCAAAACTGTGACAGAGCGTCATGTAAAGCACATGATCCTCACAGAAGCCATTTTTCACAGAGGCCAGCATACTTTTCTCGGCACATTTAGCTATTCATACTGGAGTCCATGCAGCAGATCTGTTCTGGTGGGATAGCTTAATGTTGTTGGTTTTCACTGAGTGGTTTCACATTTACATAACTGTGAATCAACAAAGGGGTCAGCCATCCCTCCTTGCTCATGTTTTTGCTTATCTTTGTTCATAACTGTTCATATGCCTAAGTGCAGCTGAAGGTCGGTATTCTAAAATAACTTCAAGAACAAATATGACAACAAGTGGCGCATTAAATATACGGAGTTCTGTGCTGTCATCACTGTACTTTCTCTGAAGTACTTCCTGAACAGTGTCTGGAAGTCTGGAACAGTGCGGAAAGCTGCAATGCTGCCATGGTAACCATTCTGCTCGACCGTGGAAAACAGGCAAATTGTACCCTAACCTACGTAACCTACTACTTCTTCTAAATTTCCATAAGATACCCACATGGCAGTGTAGATAAATATGGCCAACAATTACAAGGCCTGTATAGGGCTGTGCAAAAGTTTTTATCTGGTGTTCAGAGTACCATCAGATAAGATTTAAGTGGAAGAAAACTCATGAAATTTTTCAAAATAACTCTTACTCCCAAAAAGGAATTATAAATACAGGAAGCCTAAGGATTCAAATTCTTAATTATGTGCTTGCAGCTCATGTATAAAATTATAAATTTTTTAAATTAACTGTTTCAACTAAAGACAATTCAGGGTGCAAACCTTTTGTTAACCAACTCTATGATGGAGCTCTCAATACAATGCTCTCAATGATTTACAAGGTCAACCTTAGTTCGATAGCTAACTTGAAATGGTGTTAACAAATGGTGCTATTAAGAGAATAAGATGGTTAAAATAAATTTCACAGAGACAAGCATATTCTCCCATGAGGTTTTCGTCCGTAATTGGTGTGGCTTGCAGTTTAAGAGTCACTGTGCACTGTCTCTATGCTACTGCACCCCTCAACCACCTCCACCCCCTTCGCCCTTCCCAAAAAGGCACATTTAAAACCAAAAAAACAAACAAAAAACAGTTCCAATGAATCCAGGGCAAATGGTGCACGCATCAGGACAATCATGCAACATCAGTGCATTTTTGACCACTGGGTGATGGACCAGCCAAGCAGAAACAGACACTGTTAACTATATACTGCCATTGCCATGCTAAACATACAGATGAAAATAAATAGAACAAAACTGACTTAGCACTGTGAGGTCCTGCATGAGGCTTGAGTGAGGCATTTTTAACTCTAGACAGAAGGAAATACTAACAGCCCACTACAACACCTTCAATCTGCCTGTCAGGCCAGGACAAAAGATCTGAACGTAGTTTATTCCCTATTTTCAGCTTAAAAAGAGCTAAGCCTACATCTCTTGAATAGTGTCAGCACACACTGACAGCAGTGATTTAAATTTTAAAACAGTAACTTGATATAGGACACAATTAATCATGATTTCCATGTGACAGTTAATATCTCTGGCAGTTTCAGTGCTTTGGGATGTAATACAGGTGAACGAGCGCTCTGCCTATTGACTGGCATTCATTCTTAAGCAAGACAACTATGTAAAGAGAATCTGATCAAGATAGATCTGATTATAGTTAAAATAGAAAAGAGTTTCCTCTGGCCATTTCTGTAATCCTGACAATTGACCTGAGTCGAAGCTGTTGGGAGCCCTCTCTGTTTTCCCCCCAAACCAGCTGTTTTAATGAATCGTACCCCACTGAAGACATGCTGTCCTTAGCCAAAATGCCTCATCGTAGGCTATTTGACCTGTAACTACATGATAAAAACACAAAAGCAATTTTTTTTTTCAAAGCAGTGTGTAATGCTTCATGCTGCTTTCCTTCTCATATGAACCAACCCTATGAAAAGCAGATCGCTATAGTTAACTAACAGTAAAAACAACCAGCAGATGAAGTCTAAAGGTAGCACAATGGGAGATGTATGAGCGTAAAGCTTGGCAGCAGAGGCTGATGTATGCTTATGTTTTAAACATAGACAAAGATGCAGCAGCACATTTCCCCCAAAAGCAGCGGAGCAAATGAAAGCCAGAAACATGAACGTTTGGGGTGGGGCGGGCGGCTGCTTGCCTTCCACTGAGCACTGGCGTCCCGTGAGGTAAGGGGTGCCGTTGTGCATCTGCGGTTCCCCCCTCGGCTCAGGGAAGGTGTGCACTGTGGCAGGGGGGGGCAGTGGAGAGCCATGGTGTGTCTTTATATGCACCTTAAGGTAGGATGCAGTGGAGAAACCTGGGACCAGGAGAAGAAGAAAGAACAAGGCAGTTGTTGGACACACTCAAGCCTTGGCTATGAGAGGGACGTCCTGTAAACAAAGACATTGAAAAGGAACAAGTACATCTACCCAGTGTCAGCCCTGATTGGTTTGGAAACGTGATGAGGACCAGATAACTTTGGATTATTGATGGTTCATCCATGGGCAGTTGAATAAAATCCATCTCTCTGAAGCTGAATGATTTAAGGTAAGATAAAGGCCATTCTAAAGCTGTACCAGATATCCCCACCCAGTGCCTCAGTCTGTCTAACAGGATGCTGTGATCGACCGTGTCAAAGGCTACGCGAAGGTCCAGAAGTACAAAAGGACTAGTGTTGTTATGATGAAACATGAAGAGGGAATGATGCTCATTAATATGTGAATTAAAGGGATTGACAATTATAGCTATAAAGACATGAAAACCAGAAAGTGCTAATGATAGGGACGCACCAATCTGTGGTCGAGTATCAGAATCAGAACCAACCTAGGTGAACAGTGTGACATATAGGTGATGCCAGTATCAGCAAATGGGGTGTTCGATCAACATCCAGTGCATTTATAAACATGCTTAATTAATTCCCCTCAAGTCAATCTACTTAAGTATTATTATTGAACGTATTACACTGGATGACTAGGCCTTCTTGAGCAAATGCTCCCTTTAACTGAGCATTTGGTTTGACTCAGGTGGGCATGTGCTTGATGAGCGAAGATGTGTCTGTTTTGATTTGTTGTTACTCAGTCGCTGAACAACAGAGCAGTGAGGCAGAAAATCCAAATGGTACCTGTAATGATACAGTAATGCAAATTGTCTTCTCTAAGAAAAAGATATGTTGGATGTGTTTGATGGTCGAGTACATCGACATCAAATTTAAATACAGGTTTATGCTATAGAGGGAAATAATCTTCACATCAGCCAAAAACCTCTAGTTCATGATGGCTTAGTGAAGTCTCCAGGAAAAGTACTGTCCCACTGCTGCCTTAGAGAGACCATGAAACAAACAAGGTTAAATTATTAAATGTTAGTCATTTATACACAGTAACCATGTTCATCAATATAAGTTATTAAACAAAGTCACTGATACACAGACTGCACACAATGTACTCAGAACATTGTTCCTTTGCATCTGCTGCTGTGAGTGTAAAATAATGAGATTATAGTATCTTGCATAAGGTGCTACATACAAACGGTAGTAAGTACAAAAGCAAATTGTTTTTTTTCAATTTGCTTTTGAGACTTTTTCAGAACCAGTGTCAAATCTGCACAATTATGCTTGTAGGACCACTGAAGTGATTTATATAGACCCCAACCACTCCTCACACGTCACATACAGTATACACACTTATTCAGCGTGGATTTTGTGCACTTCATCCTACTTACAGATCCCACAAAGCCAAGGCAGGAATAAATGTTCTCTGTAAAACCACTTCAACCACCCAGACAGCTGGACAGACACACAAAGTGTGTGCTGTTTAGGGGTTATGAATGGAATTGTAGCTTTTAAATATGCAAAATAAAGGGGAAAGGGGGAAAACAACAACAACAAAAACTGATGAACAAGAAGCACTATCATGTCACAGTGAATTCCCAATCTGAAGCAGCTGTGTAAGACACTCACATTGAGGAAGGCTCTGACAAATTGTTAGGGCTGAAGGTTTTGGGACCTCTACATTACTTAGTATTTCCACATAAATTGAAGTAGCACAAATACCGATGTGATTGGGTAACTGTTGATGCACGCAGCTACACTCCGGTGACCTGAAAATCTTGAAGGTGAGTGGACTCTTTCAGAAAAGACAGGGGTGTTTACACCACCTTGTGAGCTGGCTCTGAACACATTTTAAATCAAAGTGAACAATGCCTCCTCACTTCAGTGTCAGGTTTTCATGTAGGGAAAAAAAAAAAAAAAATTTAAATTAGTGCTACAGAGAACCAAGAGTTTCTCATACTACCCTCCAATTTAAATTACAAAACACAAAGATAAATGAAATCAGGAAAAAATAGAAATAAATAAATAAAATGAGCACGGAAATTCCCCCAAAAGCACCCAACTACAGCTCCAATGCCCCATTGGGTTCATATACAAAACAGCCAACCAGTGTATGGCATCTTTTCATTTTACCCTGTCAGTATCTATGACTCCAGCATACAACTGTTTCAAATGAGCAGTCAATGTCATGCATTAAACCGGCTAGGCAAGGAATTACCTTTGTTGCAGATGCCACAGTAGTTGTGAGTTCCTTCACTGTGTTTCTTGAGGTGGTCTGTCATATATGCAGCCCGCAGGAACTTGCCGCACACTTTGCAGGGGATTTTGTCCTCATGGCAAGCAAGGTGTGATCGGAGGCGATCTCGTGTAGCAAAAGAGGCATTACAAATCTGAAAGACACAAATTAACATCAACACTTTCCTCGTGGTTTAGTTTATTTTGTTTTATTGCTACCATTGATCAAATTTGGAGAACCAGTTTTACATGAGAACAAACCCAAAAGGATTTTCATAATATATCCATGATATTCATAATATGGTCATTCTTGCAAGTGGATCTTAAATATTCACCTGGCACTTGTGGGGTCTCTCCGTTGTGTGAACCTGTTTGATATGTCCGTTAAGATGGTCTGGCCTGAAAAGATAAAGGAAAAAATGGTTCTGTAAGGTAGATGCATCACAGCAAGATGGCACCTTATATTCGATCAACTTTAAGCTACTGCAATAATTGAGAAAAATGTGCAAATACATTGTGGTGTAAAACCTTTCATACAAGCTTATCAATCTAGCTATTTGTGTACAATATAGCAAACGGTAAGCCTATTGTCTCTTCCTCATTAATTTCACAGTTTTAAATTATGTTACAGTGTAAACAGCACTCGGCAGTATGGCCAAAAATGTTGCCATTACAAAACTTTTCTATCCAGTCAATGGCAACAATGATCACGACTTATCAAATCATTATTTCCACTCAATCAGGGCACTTGTAGTTAATATATTCCTCATTGTCAAAACGTGACAAATGTAGATTTCTCACCAAGCCACAATTCACTGTTGCAGCTTATATTTACAATGCACTGTTGAATTTGCGATGTCTGAGTCTCTGTTTTTGGACACAGGCAGCGCTGGAAAAGGCTGAATCTACAGTTTACTGCTGAGAAATAATGTTAAGCCCTGTCTGAAGTGCATTAGTATTACCAGGGGAGGTCGGGTGATTGGTATTTATTACCTCAAGACTACAGGGATTTTATCCCATCCAGAAGGAAAATGTCAGTGATCTTCTCTGGCTACCCTGGTAAAAATTCCTCCTGATATTACCTACTGTGTTTTGAGTTAACTCTGGTGTCCTGGGGAATCTGCAGCCTAATCCAGTCACATCTGGTGTTTCATACAATCACTGATTTGCACACTCATTATATGAATTATAGAGGGACATGCGACCCATAGCAGAAGCAGCATCACTATTCACATTGGATTAAGTAATTAATCAATTCCTGGGAAAATGATGTCATTGCTGCAGCAAAAATAATAGGATTCAGCAGAGGGAAAGACAAAAAAAGGCAAAAAAAAAAATAAGCAGGAAATAAATAAGCAATAAATGGAAGATCATCAAATGTCATTTTGGGGTCAAGAACAGGAAAAAATTAAAGAAAAGAGGGGAAATGAAAACAGGATTCTCCAAATGATTATCCAAATCCACTGTTTGGTTCAGGGATATTAAGAAAAAATATAAAAACATGTTCTGTTTTTATTAAATCAACTACAATTTGGAATATCAAGAACACTAAAGAACCCTGTGAAGGTAGATTAACTATAAATTAACTTTACATAAACTAAGTAAACAAAAATAAATAAATAAATAGAGCCTTTTGTTTACTAACTTTTACCTCAGGCATGACCACTTGATCATTGCTGGACAAAAACAGTCACATGCAGTTAGAAGAAACAACAGGTGTAATGTGTAGTATTTTCAAAATATACAGCTTGCCCTAACTTTAAACAGAATAACTATTTTGTGATTTACAAGTGTTTGTGTTTTTGTGTGTATTTATTGTGAGAGCTCCACAAGTTGCACCAGCAGCAGGGGCCGCGAGGTGAAAGACAGAAATGCAACTCGAGACTGTGGACGTTTGTGTCTAGGTTTCAGTTTCAGAACTGTTTCACCCCTAACTCTCAGTAATAAGTGTTGTCTTGTTTGGAATTGACATGGTGATTACAGGGGCTCATAGTTTAAATTTAAGTGGGAAGAGGTGGGGGTGCACAGGAGTGGGATAGGCAGGACAGCTGACTTGGAGAGGGGTGCTAGAGAAAGTGACTTAACAAGAAAATAACTTGTGTTATGGCTTGTGTGACACGCTGGCCTTTGGCTGAGTGCATCAAAGCTCTTTGCCTGCAACACTTGGCAGCCTGACCTTCCCCAACTCCTCAGACAGTAACCTACGCATCAGCAACACACAAAGACTTAAAATCACTAACATTTCCCTGGCTCACAACAGTGCCCTACAAACACTGGCTCCACAGAAATTGTGACCTCTGCCACAGCAAGTGCAGCTCAGAATTGTACACTTAAATTGGATTTTCTTTCATTCACCTGGATTTTCTTTCAATCATCTGATACAAGAAAAAAAGTACTTCGGATTTCTTCCCCTCACACTAGGGATGTACTATGATGAAAGTCCTATTATGATTATACTGCAAGGAGAACTATTGAACCTTCAAATCCTACACAATGTAACTCAGTAATGAAGACAGGACACCCATCTACAGCAATGTTACCTAGTTTAACATTTATAGCAACACACAGCTGGAGGCTCGTTATGAGTTAGTTTGTTTTTTCTTTTTGGACACCAGTTGCTTTTATTCCACTAGCTTTCCAGAGAGAAAACTGGCATCATTTTTTCATTGGGTTACAGAAAAGCAAGTTTATCAATGGCCTTTATAATGACAAACACACATGACAGGGATTTAAAGCTTCCTTGCAGCCTGCCTGCAGCTCTCTTCCAGAAAAATCTAGTGGACACACATTACTATCTTCCACTCCAATCTGAATATGCAAATCTGAGCAGAAGCTAACACAAATGAGTTGTGAGGGTATCGCTTCATACTGCTTTCTAGAGGTCATCGTCCTCCCTGCGAGCCAGTTGAATAGACACTGTGAGATGAAACCTTCAGAAATGAAGGGGAAGACACATGCCACATACTCTATGCTCATGCCAATGTAAAAAATTTCTGTTTCTTCCAACTGGGGCTTTCTTTGTATCCTTACCATAAATATGCCTTTGTCTTGTGCTATTTGGAGCTTGTGCTTTTAGAGAAACAAATGCTAGCCCTAACCACTGATATACACTCATCCACTAAAATGCCAAATGGCTAATGCATGGTGAACTGCATGTTGTGATGTGAGCACATTTTCCCCACACTGGTTCTGCTGAATCCTGTGTATTTACAAGTGCAGAGAGATGCAAAGCAACCTTTTGGCATTTTAACTGGCTGTGTGAAGGAGAAAAAACTTAAACAATGTTAACTGAATGCATATCTTTTTAATATTTTATCTTTTTGATATCAAAACTCACTAATGCAAGCTAGGATATGGGTGCAGACTACATTCTCAGACACCAACCTTTGCAAGACTTGCACTTGTAGCACTCCTCATTAATGTCATTAGCAACACCTGTGTTTACCTGCTGTTCATGTCAAAATGGCTGCTGTGAAAAAGGTATGTATTTTTACCTGGAACAAAGTTAATTTCTTTTGTTTTAAGTAGCCAAATAAACAAGTGGCTTAAGGATAAAATTTTACTGCAAATAAAATGATTGACACAAGATTTAACTTACATTAATTAAATATTTGGTGAATTTACATAATTTTATCTATGCAGGTCAGCCACTTCTACATCTTAATGCCTTTTGGATAACTTTTATATTCAAATCTAGATTAGGTTCTAAATTGGAATTAAATGATCTAATCTTAATACATGCAACCCATAGGCTACCTACTGGTTAGAAAATCCAAAATGAATGCTTTGTAATAGTAGTAGGGTGTTTCACCAAAGTGTTTACTACTTGTCAAATATGATTGGTAGTGTGTTTAACCTCCAAAGCAGTAGATGGTGATAGTGAGCTGCCAATGGGATCCTGAGAGTACTGGGCCTGAGAGGACTGGGACCTGAGAGTGTAGGCTGCATGACCACATCCAAAAGATAATCACTTTGATCAGTCACTTATTTGTGATAATCAGATGATCATTCACTTTTTATGGTTGTGTGATAACAGAAACAGCAAGACAATGTGTCAATGCCAATATGTTTCACTGAAAATCAAAATAAAATTTCAGAGGGAGAAATGGGCATCTTGATGTCACTGGCGAATGGCAATGTTGAGAACCTCCTCCCCTATCCTACCTCCACTTTATTTCTATCTATGGCAACAGGGTGCCTTATCATAGGTCATGTCATGTATCTGGCCTGCTTTCAAATTTTACGGATTTCACCAACAGACACACATTACTCCTAGCACCTCCTGAATCTAGATTATGAAGTGCCCAACACCTCAAAACCAGATTTCTTCATTTCTGGGCCAGCACAGCAACATAAAGTCAAACTAACATCTTCCATCACTTTTTGATTTGTCCAGGAACTGTGGTCTTGTTTGCCTGTTGGTGGGATATTGAAAGGTGAATGAAAAAGTAACAGGAGCACTAATGGTCAATTCATCTCTTTATACTACTACACCACTCTATATACTAGAGTGCTTGTTTGACACCTGCATCGCTGACCACAAGTATCCCATGTGTGTACCTATGATCACAATAAGTAACACCGGTCACATAATAATGCAAACTTCTCTGGTGTTCTTCTACACTTGTGGGAATTAATAGGTCATAGGTCATAGAGCACAGCCACACATTATGTTTCTATATTCAAAACAGAAGTTAAAGATGGCCCCGCATGGAAATCAACTCACCTAGAAAAACCTTTACCACAGCTTTGGCACACATACGGTTTGCCGACTGAGCCGTCGTGTGACCGCACATGGTATGACATCCTGTCCTTGCGTTTGAACCGAAGACCGCACACATGGCATGCGTACGGCTTTTCTCCGGAGTGAGAGAGCTTGTGTCGGTTCAGGTGGTAAACGTCACGGAAAACTTTCCCACAAATGTCACAACCAACGTGCCGCCTGGTCCTCTCCCGCTTTCTCCCGTTGTCTAGCGTTACTCCTCCGTGCAACTGCATGCCGTTTTCCACCAGACCCGTTTGAGTGTGCGACAACAATGTAATGCCGCCCTCTGTGGACAGCCTGTCACCGACGCTGTTTACACCACCACCCGTGGACGCTCCGTGCTGCGCTTCGTGGTTTTTCAAGCGAGAAGCCTCCGTAAAAGCCTTGCCGCACGTCCCGCAAGGAAACAAACCGTTATCTTTCGGGGTGCTATGATTGAAATGTACAGCCTCCACTACGCTGACTGTAGCTTTCTTTGGTCTCCCCCTGTTTCTCTTCGACCCCGGAGAGCCAGTGTCAGAGTGAAACGTGTTCCCCGTTATTTCCGTTGACGGGGAGACGGACAATCCTTCGACAGGCTGTAGTATTGGCATTGATGAGTCGCTGCCGTCTTCCAGTAACACCGCGTCAGAGGTCTGATTCCCGTCCACATGCGTTTGCCCGTTGTTAGCAAAGGTCTGGCCATTCACCAACATGCCCGTCCCGTTTACCATATCCTGCTGGGCCACGGGGAAACCCAACTCTGCAGCCCCTGTGGCCTGGAAAAGACTGGCATCTCCTCCCCGAGACGTTGGGACTAGGATTTGTACGTTAGATTGTTTGATTACCTCCTGACATATCTCAATAACTGACCGCATTAGCAAAAACTTGGCAGCTGTCATCAACTCCGGGAAACACTCCAGTCGTACTACAATCCTGGAGGTGTAGGCGAAGTCCAAAATGTCTTTAAAAACTTTAGGGCTGATGGTATGCATTTCTAACTCCTTCGCATCCCCGTCGCCCTCCGACTGACAACTGAAGACCGATTCAAAATACTCACTGCATGCAGCCAGCACAGCTTTGTGGGCAGGGAAGCTCTCCTCACCGACGCGTAAGATCACATCGCAAAACCTGCCTCCATCTTTCCTCTGAATGTTGAGGTTTTGTAGCATCTCCGCACTGTGCTTGCTCACCTGGTAGGTGTAGGAAGAAGTCCAAGACGGCTCCACTACTTTCTCCATGCCGAATTCATCCAATAAAAATGGTATTTACAACAATAGTTGGAGAAATTGAGGGCTGTGTGTACAATTTCGATCGGTTGATATTAGCTAGCTACAAAAAACCAACCGCCCCTCCCCGTCGTTTTAGCATCTAAACGTTAGCAGCAGCAGGGAAAAAATGGCAGCCCCCCAGCTTCCTGTGAACTTTGACCCCTGTTTCTTCAGGGGTGGGGGTCGCTCTTATTTTGCTAGTTTCACTACGACGTGATAGGGGATGCTAATGTTTTCTTTAGACTGCATTATTTTTCAGCAGTTCTTCAGGACTAGCGCTCATCACCGCAGGGGTCTTTTGTCTAAATGCCAAAATCTAGTTGCCCTAGCTCTCTTCCTGCCTGGGCTGTTTGTTAACCCCCCCTCCCCCATTCATAACCCGAAAATGCATCCTGCGAGCGCACTAAAGCTTTCCCCACCCGGACCTTGAGAGAACGACGTTTGTTTTGTTTTTCTAATCTTTTTTTAAACTAATGTTACTTTGGGCAAATTGTATTCAAGGGAATTTTTTACATAAATCAAGCCCACGAAAATACCGAGGCACTTTTTATATTTGTTTTTTTTTTTTTTATTAGCTGGTATTATTGGATTACCAGTTTTCGCATGATCCATAAATAATCTTATGGGTGATTATTAATCCAGGGTTTGGAGTACTGGGATGACAAATATTAGTTTCAGTTGTTGGCTTTTCCCGGGAGTGACAGATTTCATTGTATCTGATATTACCATGATTTCTACTTTAATTTTGTAAATAGAGGTTTGCTTTTTTTCAAGAATCGGAACCTTATGCTGTATATGTGAGTGTGCAGATTTTTATGTACTCATTCAAACAGATTACTGCCATTAAGATAATGTTTCACAGGAGACATTAAGATAGCAGCACATACACAAAAAACAATTTACATAATCATTCAAGGCAGCAATTTGAGTTTTACTCAAGATTTTATTTATTAATTCTATTTGTGCTTTTATAACTTAACAGCACATAAGCAGAAACTGATTCCCAACCACCCTAAAAAAAGTGAGAAGTGCAGCCCCCCAGTGACAGGTCAGGTGTGAGGGGATACAGTTAAAAATAAAAAAAAAGAAAAAGAAAAAAAGGAAAAGAAAGTTACACAGAAAGGCACAACCAGCACTTGCTGCTTCCCCAGTAGACTTCCTGAAATGCTCCAGCCAGTCATATTTACAGATCAGGGCGCACACCATGCCACATAATGCAGAGGAAACACTCAGGTTGCTCCACAATCAAACATCTTTGACTCGCAGTAGCCCTTTCTCAGTGCAGTTCAGGGGGAAAGAACACTAGGAAGACCAGACAAAGGAATGCTACCATCTCTTGGTGAGTCTACTTAGTCTCTGGCAGTCTCTGGCAGTCTCAGTTGAACTGCAGGATAGTTTGACCTTCCCCATACCATGAAAGAGAAACCATAGCTATGTACAGGGAAAATACGATTATTTCCCATGGTATGTACAATTTGGGCCTATACATTATTTACGTTTTTTTACTGCAAGGAAACAAATTATACAAAAAAAAAAAAAAAATCAAATCAGCTGCAGAAACATATCTCCACTGCTCGTCTTCCCTTTTCTCAGGACAGGATAAGCCTCATCACAAGCAGTGACTTCAAGGTTGAAGACAGAGCACAGTCAAACTGTTTACATCTGTGCACTGTCTTTCAAATTAAAGTTCACATTTTCCAGTAATGGGGAGGTGGAGATGGAAGAAAACAAAAATCTTGCTATCCAGCATAGTGTTTCAATTTCTCACGGCCGGAACTCCAGTTCATCTACACTTATGACCTTAGCAGGCATGGAGGGGAGTGGCTGCTCTAGCACGTCTGATCCAAACCACTTGGCAAGGCCTAGAGGGGGACTGCCCCCGTGTCGCTGGGAGCTGTTGGTCCGGTGAGGGCCTTGGCTCTGGGACTGAGGGCCTGGGACACTTGGATGCACTGCAACAGGAAAAAGAATAATTTCATCCAACAGTCAAAAAAAAGTGCCTTTATCAGATTTACCAGTCCTGTTTAGAAGCCCTGTGCTGTAGCAGAAATTGCACTCAAGCAGGCCAAATATAGGTAGAGTAGTTTTTAGAGCAGCCTACACAAAAAGTTTGCCAGCCAAATCAGTTAGGTTTCACATAATTGTAAGTCTCAGAGGGGAAGCGAAGCTGCTGCTATGATATGATATCCAAAATCTCACACTGCTTCCACTCACTTGGTCTCTGTTGCTGAAGCTGCTGCTGCATCACTGCTAGCTGCATCTGTGTGTTGGCTCTGGGAGGTAGAAGAGGGTGGCCTGATGCACCTAGAGGGTATAATGGCTGTCCAAGCAGGGCGGGGGGCAAGCCTTGAAGTTGTGCAAGGTCAACATGTGGTGGAAAGATGCCTGGCATGAAGAAGTAAACAAGATCATAAGCTTTTTAGGTCAAAGATTTAACATCAAGTCAATAACCAGCAACATTCAAAATAAAGAAATGGAAGCAAAAACTGAAGAAAATTGAGTCTTAAAAACATGAGAGCAGTATTGATGTTTAAAAAACACTAACCTGCTTGTAACAGAGCAGGTCCAAGCTGCTGGGGTTGGATACCCTGTGCTAGCATTCGTTGCACCACATTTGGGTGAAGCTGGGGTGGAGGAGGGCGCACCATGGGTACGTGGGATAGCAGCGGAACTGGATAGATGGGACGAGGGAAGGCTGAGGCTGGCCCCTGAGACACCAGGGTGGGAGTATGGTGTCCAGCTGTACCTGGCCTGAGGCGCTCCTGGTCCTTGCTAGGCAACGTCTGTGAGGACAGAGTGGAGCAGGCCTTCACCCCACCGGACTGGGAGGCACTACCATCCATGTTTTCCAAGTACGAGTTTGGAGAGCTGCTATCTGTAATCACAAGACCCAAAACCAATCGTTAACCAAAGTTCTAGTATTTCAAGTGAAGTACAGATTGCACAGGCTCATAAAGGTTCTTTACCATCTTGGGAGTGTGCTGCTGCTGCCTCCTCCTTGCTCTCTGGATGACTCCCTGGCTCATCTCTGCTTTTCTCTTTTGTTTCGTACATTTTCCGGATCACAGATGTCGGTGTAAATGATGGTGACAACTGAAATACAAGTATTACACTACTGTGTCATACAAAAACAGGATATTAACTCAGGTGGTTTTCTATGTGTGTGTTTCTGTTGTAAACAGATATCTTTATTATATATTTTAGAGAGTGCAGAAACTCAAAAGAAACAGATTTGGTGGTTAACCGGTCATTACTGGACAGATCAGAGCAACAACAGTTTGTCTGACAAAATGTGTGCTCACCATGCTGGTGACTGCATTGCCTGGGGAGTTTCTTCCAGCAGGCTGAGGACCAGGGGACCGATTAATACGTGGTTGTCTGTGGATCGAAAGCACATTAACTGTAAGTACATCCAGTAAAGATTAACTGCCTCAAAAACAGCAAATACATGATTGTCAACACAATTACACTGGCCTGTGCTAAATTTGGCTTTCAAGAGCCAAATTCAGCTCAGGCAGTCAGGGTGAGACACTTCACTCCTCTATACCTGGATGCTATCGAAGTATGTATCAAAACATTTCTATGGCATTTAATAATAAATCACATTGTTGTATAAAGTGCTATTTCTATATATGTTCACTATGTATGCAAGTGACTAAATACTACAGGCTTTGTTAATGGTTATGTTACTGCCAACTAGCAAACCAAATACCTGACCATAGCTATTCTCCATAGGAGATAAACAGCTGGTCAACTGAGGAGCCAGGGACTTGAGATCTCATTCAAACAGACTGTAAAGTGTGACAGTGCCATGAATGTGTCATGAGACTTTATGGAATGTGGATGTTTATAACAACCAACCTATTTCGAAAGGTCTTGTCCTGTGGTTGCTTGTTGTAGTTGGACTGGAACGGGTGGTGGGCATGTAGAGCAAGATCCTGCTGGTATGCCAGGGCTTCAAGGTCTGCCTGATTCACCGCCATAGAGAGCGCCCTCATCTGCACAAACACACACAAGCAAAAAGCAATAATGCAGCTCAGGGGATTACTGTTTTCAGGGCTCTGTGTTAAGACGTGTTATTTTGAGACAACAAAAACTTAATCTTATCTAAACATTTAGCTAAAAAAAAAGTTTGTTTTGTTTAAAGTGCAGGCTGATTTCTATTCAGCTGTTCTGACTTTCTCTTCCACTGAATTTATAAGCATAATTTATAGTCAACATTGACAATTTACCAAAATCAAAAACACACCTGAATCATTTGAGCACTGTTATAATGTGCTAAGTAGGCAACAGGACAATTCTTAAATTTGCACTGTAACCTTCATTGTACATAATTTCTTGTAAATAAGCAGGTTTCAAGAAAGGCCAATATTCAAAAACAGGTTGTACTGTGGGTAGGCTTATAACTGTATTTGAATGTTTTATTGACTGCTTAATGTCTTATTAAATTAAGAAAAAAGGACTAAGAAATATAAAAAGATGTTTGTGGTCTATTTCTGCCTTTGTGCTCTTGCTGAACACAGACCTGCTCTACTTTACAATTTTTGTGTGGCAGCATCTTTTAGATTAATGATGATTCAGTACGCCTTGGCTGAATAGTTGGCAGTTGAAATTGTCAAGTATTCTTGGCCCATTCCTAATTCTAGTTAAATGTCAGTTTACAGAAAATATAACAGACGATCAAAAAAAGCTGTCAGTATCATTTATATACCTGATTACGCTCAGAACAGGGACAAAATATTTTACAATAATTGAAAAATCAAGCCACCGACTTAAATATAAACACCTGAGGTTTGTCCAAACATCAAGTTACCTGCTGCTGTGCTGTGGATCCAGGGCTGATAGACCTGCGCATGTCAGTAAACTGTTCTGGCAGCATGGGCTGAGGACCCACAGGGAATCCTGTAGGAGGTGCAAGAGAAAAACAAACCAGCCTATTTCACTATACGTCCAACCAAAAACACATGCTGCACTAAACATGTAGGAGGTTGTGGCACTGACAGTGTTGCAGCTCCCCATCCCAGCTGTAAAAAGTAGGCTATAAATAGAAGCTGACATTCATCTCTCACTGAGTTAATGTGTTTATTACATTTGAACTTGAATCCACTTCAAAATATTAGAAATATTTGGTGAGGGAAAATTGCCTTGTTGTCAAACAGCTCTTGATTGGCATAAGCTGATTTACATTTTGTCACCAGCTGACACGCATGTTAATGGCTCACAAATTTTCTGTGGAGGAGTTAAAAGTGTTTTGTTCAGCGCCCACTTGCAGCAGTATGTGCATGAAATATCAGGCCTGCCAAGGAGATGATGACTGTTCAAACTGCACATTGCCTTAAGCAAGGTGCATGATTTTAAAAAATATGTTACTCAGGTCTGATTTCAGGTTCCTGGTTTATGGATGGGATGACAGGGGAAGGAAGTTACAAATTCTGTTTATTTTAAACATAAAACATGGAACTACATGAAAATTAATCTCACATTTGGATTTCAAAGACCAACTGCAATAAGGAGCTAGAATGTCATTTCTGTTCTTTCCTAATCAAAATGAGACAACTGAGTGTCAACAATTCAGTTTGGATTTCAAGTAAATTTTATGGAGGAAATTTAGCATGATTAATTTATTAAAGTATCATTTATCAAAAAATTCCTCCTTATACATATATGGACAGAGTATTTTAGAGCTTATTGCCTCACTGAACTCTAGTTGTAGGAGGTACAGGTGTGTATATAATCAAAATATTATCAAATTCGCACCATGGCTGTGTGCACTATCCAAAGTCATAAGAGCTACAATTTTTGATGAAGGTTAATACCATTATAAATGAAGTACTGTGGTTCCTTGGCCTACAAATCGTATTCTCCAAATGTAAGAAAACATGTTTATTTGGTACAGACCCCAGAAAAATCACATTTTAGTAGTTTTTTTCCAAGTGAAAATTACGATGCAAAAATGATGATTCCCACTACAATTGTGAATCATACTGCAATATCTGTAAGAATAATTACAATATGATCGTCAGCCCTACTCTAAAGTTATAATTTATCCCCTTTGCAATGAAATTACCTGCTGAAGTTTGCAATCGACTGTGAAAGTAGTCAGGTGAAGGTGCCCTCTGTGGAAAGAGAGGGGGTGAGGGGCCTTTGTGTAGAAGGCCATGTAAAGGAGCAGAGGCTGTGGGACCCTCGGAGCTGGCAAGCAAACCGCCAAGTAGCGTAGGGGATCCACTACGAGGAGGACCCTGGCCTCCCAGGAGCTCCTATAACACAAATGCATACACAATTCAGAAAGCAAAGTACAGTGTTAGCATACCTGAGTACAGATTCCCCCAAAGGGCTCTATGAAACAAAGACCAAAATAACAGCCTGGTTAAAATCAGACATGTTTGTATCATTTTGTCAGCTTGACCAAAATACACTGCACTGACAAAAGCATTAGCCAGTTTCAATGTACACACCTGGAATATGTTTTTCTGCTTCTGAGCAGACACCTGACCTTCAGACAGTGTCACCCGTGCAGGGTCTGAAGGCTGCTGCAGCTGTACAGGGAGAGAGCAATGGGGGCAGGTGTAATACAATAAAATTCACCAGCAACCATTTTCTTTCAGACAAAAAAAAAAAAAAAAAAAAAAAATCCCACTGGGCATGCAGCAAGTTAATGTGTGGTGTGTCATTTTGAAGTGCATAAAATAGTGACTGTCATTCAAATTAGTATTGAAACAGTGACAATGACTGAAAAATCAGAAGTATAGAATTTGGGTGACAAATCTCAATTGAAGCCCTGTACATCATCAACACTGCTTGCCCTTTGAGATTGGCAGTCGTAGAATATCATTCCCAAAGATACATTAAGCGTCCTTTGTGCATGTCAGTTATGATTATGGATTAATACCATTGCTATTGTTCCCAAATGAGCATGTATTTAACATGATCAGTTTTAGGTTCCAGTCTCATCACACAAAGTCCAAAAAACCCTAATTTCTCCAGAAACTGACTTGCATAAAAGGACATTTATAGCTTTCACACATCCTTCGAAATCCAAACCGTAAAAAACAACCTCCAAAGACAAATTTATGCCCATCGCTTGTCTTGACATCACTTTTGGTTCTTGAAAAAATTAAAATAGCTCGCAAAGACCTCCAAGGACATGTTAAGACACCACACATGCATGGCAGCAAGTTAGTCCCAACAGTTACCTGTCCCAATGCAACATGCACAATGCCGTTACTCATCCAGTGTAAGCTTAGGCAGTATGCAGATGCTTTAAACACTTATTTTCAAACAGTGACACTTACATTGTTTGTGTTGGCTTTGGGGTGGGTTGGCAAAGTTCCACTTGCCTTCATGCTGCTGACCAGTTTATTAAAGGCCGACATGTCAGCATCATGTGAGCGCGGCCGGGCACTGGAGCCACCAGTTAAAGCTTCCTCTAAGTGCTCAGCCATGAAGGGTGTGCCGTTTCCTCTCTGTGGAGGGGGCACCTTTCGCACCTGTGGCTCTGACCCCAGCTTCATCCCCTTCATTCCTCCCTCCACCTCCTCCAGGGACAAGACTACTCCCGAATGAGCTGGGGACAAAGGGTGGATACTGTATTAGAAACAACTGTCAACAAAAAATGGTATCAGTGTCCTGAAAGGTTTGAATTTCACTGAAAATGATAAATCTGTGCTCTGTCTTCTGATGGATATAAAAGGGACACCCTTGACAGGTGTGTATGTGGCTTGTAACCAGTTTTTATTAAGTCCTTGTTTATTAATTAACCATGTTATGTAGGGTACTGAATCTTGACAATTAACACTGTGCTATAAATGTCATTTTTGACACTAACAGAGCAACTTCTGTTGTCAACGGTGCCTTTCAGATTTATACTGGACTACAGTTCTGGTGGAAATGGACTGTCAGGGTTTAAGCGAGCTCACACTTACTGCTCTCACGTAGTCGTGCTTTGTTGACTGACAGGCTGGAAAGAAGGGGCTTCAGGTCTATTTTGGCCTTGTGCAGTAGCTCCAGGATGTCCACCTTCTCTTTGCGGTCAGATGATTGAATAGGTGTGAAGTACGGAGCAGGACCCTGGCTAGGGGAGGTGCAGCGTGGTTCAAGCCCTACAAAACAGTTCAAGTGTTACAAATTAAAATAAGTAATTTTAGACATTTCTTTAGACATTTCATTTCTACAGTGCAATCTGTAGATATGTCTATTTTTTCAGCCATGGACAATACAAAGCAATGTTACTGGCTAGTGGCCACAGAACTGGAAGCATTAGTAAAGCATGTTGGGATTGGCAGAGAAGGTAAAGACACATTTGGGCCTAATTAGGCTAGCTCTGAATAACATTCAGATCTCA
Organism: Neoniphon sammara; assembly: GCA_900302535.1. Lineage (NCBI taxonomy): Eukaryota > Metazoa > Chordata > Actinopteri > Holocentriformes > Holocentridae > Neoniphon > Neoniphon sammara. The sequence goes on from OMKZ01014737.1 coordinate 26,643, forward strand.
GCTCTTTGGCTCCCTATAGTTGATGAGCTACCTCAATACATAGCTTAGCTCTGGAAAATACAAGAACATTGGTCTGCTTCACACGCTAAGTAACAACTCAACTATGAGCAAACTTGGTTCATAAAGGCCATAACTAGATATACAGGAGCACTGCTGACACAGCAATGTGAATTACTATAAAACCCCAGAAGAATGTGTTATCTTGTGACCATAACAAATAGTATTTAAAGCTCATCTGAATAAAAGATCAGATTCTGTTTAACCTTTACTTGGTTTAGCAGATAGTATGCTTATGTTTTTTTCCCTCTCTCAAAACCCTTCACCACATTCATTCAAGTCCACAGGCTCAGCACAAACACATTCTCTCCTACTTTAGACAAGTGAGCATGTAGGGGTTAAATGCCTTGCTTAAGGGCACCTCAATGGGAGTTGGTGATGGAGGAGATAGCCATTTAAGCCCAATCTCAATGTTTGCCCTAAGCCCTGAACCTAACAGACATTTAAGTGATGACACCTGTGTAACCAGTGTAAATGCCTGAGTGTGTGAGAGAGTGAGAGCTGGAAGAGGTAGATATATGATGAAAGTGGGACAGCACACTGTGACATCACGTTACCTTGACAACGACACCAGCTGTTGCGACTGTTTCCTAATATAATTAGTACATTTTATCCTTGACACTTAATTTCCTACATAACATTACATTGTGACGTGTAGGTTAACTAAATCAACTCCCTGATAAAGTCTCAATCAGCCTGAAGGTTTTGTTTCAAAGACAATCAAATATTCTTTTACAGATACTGAAACTCTAGCTATATTTTTGAAGATACTCCATGTAGCTGAGTAAATGTCCATTTAATTTAGTAACTGTGCAGCCAATATGATAACATTAAAATAGTGTTGTTTTTCTATTTTATGTCTATTTTATGATTATTTCAAATTGGCATCAAGTCATCTTTATAGACTAATAATCAGAAAAGTAACTTGTTAGAGGAAATTAGATAATTTCATACAAATTTTACTGGCGTCAAAATTGCTGACGGAATTCTATGCCACCTTTATTTCTCAGATTTTTTTTGGCATGAAATATGACAATTTTTTAAATCTATATAACCCTATAGCGGAATCCCTAAGATGTCAAGATTCACAGTTACATTATTCACAGATAACAACCTTTACATTTTCATTTTAATAGACACTGCTCAATGACAAATGGTTTTAACAGCACCATGAATAAATCTTATTTTATACAGGTATAAAGGACTGAAGTGTGGGTTTAAGTGTCTGAGGCTAATTTTTTGACATGCACCTGATGGACACTGAATAGTTCTGAAACATCTGAAAGAACACATTCACACACAAATGTGACTTTCACAGACAAGGAGTCGACATTCCCCAGACAACACATTCTTACGCTGTTCTATGCTACGATTCCTGACTTATTTTCAGTGATGAGCTATGAACAAACGCAGCACATTATCCCTGCACAGTCGAAACAGTTTGAACCAGCTGAACAGATAAGACATTTACCTGCTAGTCTTTCCAGCTCCTCATGGGGAGTGGACCTCAGACTGCTGGAGCGGCTGCCTGAGGGACTGAGGTTGCTGGAGAACCACTGACTGAAGCGGCTGGCCGATACAGGGCCTTCCCCCAAAACGTCCTCTATCATCTGCAAGACACAAACGGGGGCTTGTGAGACAGAGCGGGTAAAGCCAAAAATGGGAGACGGAAGGTTGAGAGAAGGAAGGTGGCACTTACTTTGAGAGCGCTTTCCATCTGTTTGGCACAAAATGTGCTACAAGATTGATGGCTGTTTCATTGGATTCATTGCTGGCTGGCCTTGTGTTGACTTTAATGCCAAAAACCAGCCTGCATTTAAGTCTGTGCCTCTTTCACTTAGTTTTCAAAAAAGTGGCAGTAATGATGGGCATAAATTTGGTTTGCTGTATCACATTTTGAAACCCGATATCTTTTACACCTTTCTTTATCCCCATGCAATCATCAACTGGTAAAATATTTACAAAATGCACCATCCAGTGTCAAGGCCACCACCAAGATCAAGTTCATTCAACTTCAGTGGGATCAAGCCTGTGCAGTAGAGGTATTCATTTTAGAACCTACATGATATAAAAGGGTCTGTGACCTTACGACAAGGATCCAAATAAAGCCCATTTATTTTGATTAAACATTAACCTAGACTTGAGTAGACCATGTTGCTATTAAAACATTTCCAAGATGGGCCAGGTCTGTTGATCTGGCAAGTTCCGGCAGTCTTTTATCCAAACTTTAAAAATGACAGCATATTCTTAACTTAACATAAATAATAGTTTGTGCTGGAAACTCTGCTTTCAAGGGGTGGGGGTAGATACACTTGAAGACCTCTACTGTTTAGCTTAAGTGTGTTGCAAGAAAAATAACAGTGAAATTATTTTACAGCTTGTGAGCGAGGACACCACCCTGATGTGCACACCTTCAGCCCCTCCAAAAACCTTACAGTGAACCCAAGGACTTACCGAGGCCAGTCCCGGCATGGTCTTCTCCAGATTGAAGAACTCGTTGAAGTCAAAATCTCCACCCGACTGCTCTGGCAGGACCTCGGGGTGTGGAACCTCCTGATCAGCTGTTGAGCCTCTGACATCCTGCTCCTCTGCCTGTCCGCCATTACATTCCACTGCTGCACATACAAAAAATTTACTCAAAAAACAAATAAGCTATAATGTCACAGCTAAATCCCCAGCTTATGCATCTTTATAGTGATAGAAATAACACGAATTATCCAAATTAGCAACAAACTGCTAAGTAGCAAAACCATTCAGTAGGTCCATATGGCTGAAGTCCTAACAGCTGATTTTACCAAACAGCTTTGACATGCCTTCTTTCACAGATTCTGTCCGCTTCCTCGATCGCTTGGACTTGCGTTTATCATCTTCAAGGATCTTGTCATCAAATCCAATAAGCTCAATTGTCTCAGACTGGCTTGTGGGGCCTCCGGAGAACCACTCCGGTTCTTCCTCTGCATACGAGTCATTCCTTCTCCTTTCACTGAACACACGTTTGTCACCGAAGTCTCTCTGCTAGGGATAGAGAGAAGACAGAGTGAATATCACTGTATTTGCAGAAATGTATGAGAAGGGTCTTCAAAAACTGCTGAAAGATATATTAACACAGTCTTGACGCAAACATGTCTTCAGGTTTAGCAGAGAGGTTTACAAGAAGCTTGTCTGATCCATCAGTTAAGAGGAACTCTTCAGCATATCCCCAAAACACTTGCATCAGTGCTTTAGTGACTGTGACACTGAAGGCAGAGTTTAGCTTTTTTGTAGAATATAAGTGATGCCAGTTAGGTAAGAGCTTAAAATCTAATTATTTGTGTGGAAAAACAAAAACCTTTTATAGATTTAAAAGGGCACAGCTAGACATTTTTCTCCTTTTCAGCTTTTATCCTGTACAGTTAAACTCAGCTTCACTGAAGGGCTTATTCGATTTTGCAGCTTTTGTTTTATTCAGCCCTTCGAACTCGCATTAATATTTTAAACAAATGCCAACTTCTGTGTTGAATACCCCTCCATGTAAATACAGAGGGAAAAGCTTTCTGGATGGATTCAAAGAGACGAGGCAACATATACGAACCCTGAATCTTTTATCCTTGAAATCTCTCTCGCGCTCCCTCTCTTTCTCCACACGGGCTTCTCTCTCAAAGGCTCGGGCTGCAATAATGCGGCCGCTGCCAATTCTGCGCGTCCCTCCCAGACGGAGACTCTCATTCTCCTTATTCTCCAAGGGGCTGATAGGGCGACGGACGTGGGATGCAGGTGCAGCGTTGCCCTGACATCCACCTCCAAAGCTGCGCCGCTGTGGGCTGAGTATGACATCCAGATCATCCTCCTTTAGTCGCTCACGAGGATCTGAGATCACAGAACAGTGTAACATAAAAGGCTAGGTTGCACATATTTGAGTAATAATCACAAAGTAGTACACCCCCAATCACAATGTGCAAAACAATCCAGTCTAACCCTTAAAGATGATGTAATTTTCTAAGAATAAATTCTCGTGGAAATTGAGCACTGTTAATACATGCATCACAAAAAAGACAACATTGAAGCCCAAATATAAATATGTTGAGGCATAAACCAGAACTTCTGCTATTCAGTGGTTGCTTGAGTTGTTATAGTTACAGAAAGTTGTTAGTGGATTATATTTTCACTACTTCCAAGATTTATCAACAGCTTTCCTCTAGCACAAACATCCTCCTACAGACCACAGCACAGCCTGACACGTTTTGACTTAAACCTAAATAAGGACTCTAGTAGGGCAAAGTTCTGGATTAGGCCTCTTTAAATAGACATTTACCTTGAATTCTACGTTTCAAAGGAACTCTATCATCCACATAGTCCTTTTTGAAACCTTCCACTGGAGAGCTTCGTTCTGAAGTGGGATACAGTGAGGCATGCCACTTCTCAGGGTCCCAGACACCATCACTGAACCAAAATATTATTTAAACCCACAATTAAAAAGACACATCCGACACATTTGCAGAGAAAATCCAAGACAAATAGGATACTATAGTTACAATATGATTTAAATCACCGTGGATCAAACGGGAGATTTAACACCAGAGAACTCATCTAAGTATAAACAAGCAAATATACAGAAAATAAAGCTTCAAAACTGATCTTGAGGGTTGAGATGAACCTCGTGCTAAATCTGTCGATGGAAATACTCACTGATACACTCTGGCCAAGTACACATGGGGTACAGCCAATTTGTTAGTGATCCTACCAGCCTGTTTGTTAGCACTGCAAAAACTTCTAATCTTACCATGTAATAGTCAAACATATCTGTAGGGGCCAACATGGCTAACAATGACATACAAAACTACAATTCACACATAAAAACAGTTCAGCATTGGTATCAGAGCTTGGTATGTGACGACCCAGGCCCAGACAAGCAATTCAAACAAAAGGGAATGGGTGAGGGATATTTGAGTAAGCAAAAACCTAAAAAATAAATAAATAAATAAAAAGTAATTCTGAATAAAGCTCAGTCCATAGAAACGAGATTTGATAATCATTTTACACAGACCAACTTGATTCACATCCAACTCGAAGTAGTAGAAGTAAACTGAAAGCGGTTGTGAGAGTCGTTTCAAATAGTGATGATAAACAGTTGTCAAGCGAGGCCAAAATCCAACTCACATAAACAAGATAGCCTAGTATTTTCAAATAGATGGCCTTGAAAGGTTGCTACACACAGATTTATCAAAATATTTATGAGCGAGTGTCTAGGCAGCCTGACTGACATCAAAATCTGCTGTGATTCATTTGAATTCCCTTGCAACTCTGTTGAATACGGTGTGGTGAGAAGCATCTGGTCAGAGGCTGCTTCTAAAACTGATTTCAGTGAGTATATAGAAAACATAAATTTAAAAGTTTTTTTTTTTTTGCTATAACTTACTTTTAATATCTCAAATGTAAAACTCCATGTCAAAGTCCTCCATTTGCCCCACTGCACAAGCTCTGTTCTCCTCGTCCATGTGGCAAATGTTAACAATGCAACATGATGTGGTGATACGCAGACCAAACATGCAAATTATAATACACAAAGTCATAATGCTGCACCACACAAGGCTATTTTTTGTTCCACATTTCAATCCCATCTTGATGTTACAAAACAGAAGTAAATTTATTACATCCATCTATTTTATATATAAGAAGTCATCACATCAAAACCAGTGCTTGACCAATCTGCTTTTTGCTGCACTTTATGGTCAAGATTTAGTCCATGCCTCTGAGAATTGACTACATTTGGGCTCAAGATGCAAGTAAATGCAAATGAATGTCAGCAAGCTGTTCAGGCTGTGAGTGACCCAACTGCAATGCATACCCTTAAAAACGCATAAAGTATTGTGGCCAGTTAGTTACAATGTGGACTCTGACACATCAAGTGATTTCCACCAAGTTATTTGATCCTACTCTACTTTGATCTTGCACCCAAGATTTGTGAAGTGAACTTTGAAGATCTGTGGGGGTTGGTATATCCTTTGCTTTTTGGTCCTTACATAGAGCCAGTACACTTGTGCCAGTTTACACCATCTAGTAACTCAACTACTAGTGTCTTGTTGATCAAGGCTTTTTGCCAACTAAAGCATTAACTTCTTTTAATAAATCTATCTACATCAAATTGAACACTTTCCCAGCTTAGTTTCCCAGGTTCTACATTTTAGTTTGACTCAATTATCCTCCTCCAGAATACCACTCAAGCCACAATTCAAGGAAAGTCAAGAAGCCTCCTATTTTTCCTTGATGGAGCACATCCAGCCTGTTGTATTTGACAAGATTAGCCTTTGTTTCCTTGTTTCTACCTTTTAGGAGATTCTGGGTGATGTGAATAAATAAACATTTGATTATATTATTTGATAGCATTCCCACATTCAATTCAATTACTCTTACCTGTCATATTTTTCGGAAAGACATTCTGGCCTTTCATTGGAGCAAGGCAATTCTTTTATTTCCAGAAGCTCCTCCTGTAAAATAATTATTTATCTTTATTTATCAGTTAAACTCTATGAAACAAACCAGCCTTGATGTTATCCTGCTGTTAGTACTTCATTACCTTGGTGTATCTGAAAGGAGCTGTGGCTGCTGAAGGTTCCTTCACTTGGGCCACAGCAGCCTCACCATTCTTCTGTTCAGCACAAGCATCGTTCTCCATGACTGATTCAAAATACCAAGCAAATGCACAGCTTCTATCCCAACGATGACACTATTCCTGTTGGAAATGCATTTGTTAGTTGATAGAATTAGGAAATAATAGAGACTGAATACAAGTGTTCAAAATGTTTTCATTTGGCGTGTCTCGTCTGAAGTGGCGCTTGATTGCCGTCACTGATGTTGATCACTGGCACCTTGTCATGCCTTGATCTACAAAAGGCAGATGGAGAATATGGCATTTTATCGTCCTCCGCAATAACACACCTTAAGTTCATTTAGCTCTCATTTAATGGAATTTATTTAGCCCTCATTTTATCCCTAAATATACCGTCTGTCGTGGTGTAACCATTTCCCTCAGATGCTGCTATTAGTTATACACTGGAGCAGTACCACGTTCTCCTACTGCTTGCCACGGGAAAACGCAAAAAAAAAAAAGAAAAACACACGCACACACAAAAAAACAACAACAAACTTGACCTTACTGGGCCGTCGAGATGTAACGAGGGCATTTTTAGCAAACAATGCTACCCAATTAGCTAGTTAATTGTTAGCGGCCGGATAGCGGCGAGAGGAGACATGACATGTCAATGGTGCTAAATTGCCTAATTACCAAATTGCCTGTAGCGTCTTGGTTGTAAACGAAGCGCATTCTGAAAACTCTTGCTGCCATTCTGTATTCATCCGTAATTAAAAGAACTGAGTTATGACCTGTTCACTTTTCCCCATCATGTTAAGGCGACCTACGCTATCCTTACTTAATTAACTTAGGCTTCTACAAAACACAAGCGTAATGTTAAATGTTGGCCCATAAACTACTCAGTAGCTAAGCTTTGAAAATAAACGCAAGACAAGATATCGATAACGTTTGCAACTCAGACTGGCTAGTATTTTAGAGAAACAAAGCCAACTTACTCAGTTTAAACGCTGCCGGCCGTCAAGTAGCAGTTACCGTTAGTTAGTTAGTTAGCTAGCTAGCTAGTCTAGCTCCGTTGGCTAGCTAGCTAACTAGCTGGGGAAACGGGATAATGCACAGCCAGCAAGTGCGATATTCTAAGCCGGTTGGGTTGCTGGAGTAATTTGGGCAAATGAACGCTATACTGGGGTAACCAAGCGCAGTAACACGGATATAAATATCTTAATAATTCGTGCCAAGACTGCGTAATCTCAAATAAATGTCAGCTCTTTCTCTGTTTTCTAAGTCGTAGCAGCGATCTTCCTCTGATCACCGCTTTAAGAAGGTCCTAGGAAGGATTACTTGGTGCCCATGGCGCCTTTGTAGAATTTAAAATAGTCTTGCATGTGTCAAGTGTGTGCCTTTATAATTTTGGGAAAAAATAAAAACGGAGCTCAAATATAGCTAGCGAGAAATCTATCTACGACTATATAAATTGCCGTATATTTCCATGCTGGCTTGTAGCTACATAACTTATATCTAACTTGGAGATATTCGCGGGCATTATCTGGGGCAGCTATTCTTTGTCTTGGGGTTTGTTCGATTTGTATCATAAAGTCCTCTGCATAGACGTCTCTCAGTCTAAATAAGAGGCTCCGTCCTAGCAGGCTATCCAGGACTTACATTGCGAGCAGCCATGATTCTGAAAGGACCATGGGTGCGTTCCATATTCATTAGACACTGTGCGTACGTTGAGTGTAAACAGCCTTTCAGAATATAAAATGAAAAGTCTCATAAACATCGTCTTGGTATGCAATCTTAACTTATGTTCCAGCTTTGTAAAACTATTACACAACAGCAAAACGCCAGAGAGCTATATCCAACATACACAATCTCAGCTTATGTTCTGTGTGCGCTGCTCTGCGCAGATGTATCCCAAGCTTGGCAGTTGAAAACAGCATGTCTGGAACAGCTCCTGCGTCACTTCCGCGTGCGCTTTATGTGCAAAACAAACGCGCGGCGCTTGGTTACTCAAACAGTTTCTTTCGCATTGAACGATAGTAGTTGTTTTGTCATCCAGAGAACGGGGAAGTGTGGTACAGTGTCAAAATGCACTCTCGGTATTCATTTCTTTTATTCCAAAAGAGAATCTCTCATTCTCTTGAGTTTCAACTGAGCCCAAACTGTCTGTAACTGTTACACTAGGTTAAGTCATACGATTTATTAATAACGTTGTCTACAATGCAGACTAACACTAGAAAGCCACATCCACTGAACTCCCGGACATCATCCGGCGGTGAAACAAAAAATGTCCTCAAGGTTAACACCCGAAAGATTCCTTATAGAGTGGGATACAACTGGAACAAAGGTGGAAGACTCAAGGAGCTGAGAATAAGGTGCCAACACACTCAATTCATTATATTCCATTTGTACTTTAGCTAGATCATCATTGTCTAATTTTATAAACCACTAATATAGGCATCTGGCGAGGAAGTTCCTGAATAAATGGATTAAGAACACTTTTGGTCGAGTTCATCCTCATAAAGCCAGGTAACAAGCCATTTTGTTTTCTCTGAAGAACCAATTAGAATCGTTTAAATGGTGATTTTAGAAAGTAGGGTGTTTAAGATCAAGAAACACGGCATATTTGGTAGTTCTGAATGTCCACCCTGGTGCACAGTTCTCTCATATAGAAAAATAATGTATTTGCCAGGTGCCACCATGACAGCGTAGTCTTGCTTCGGGCCTTTGGAGCCTGGAGAGACGAGTGGTGGACATCCGGGAAGGAGTGGAGCCTTACAGTGCGGGCAGAGTGTCATTATAGGTAAGTGTGTAGCTCCTGGAATTTCATTAGTACTGCTGACAATACTATAGACCTTTCTCACAGCAGCCATTTTGACATGAAATAGTAGGTAAACACAGGTGTTAATAATCACATTAATCAGGATTCTGTACCCAATAGAACAGAACCCTCATTAATGTCATTAGTAATTGTGTTTACCTACTATTTCATGTCAAAATGGCTGCTGTGAAAAAGGTCTATACAGAAGTCCACTAGAAACGTGGTCAGAGACGGCTCTTAATGTGTGTCAATGATGTCTTCTGTGTTTTAGGTATTTCCTTTATAACCAGATTTTCCATAGCTGGCGAAGGTTTGTGTCTTTGCAGAGAGAGAAGAAGAAGAAAGTCCAAATTGCCCAGTCCTTTGGTATGAAGATTTTCACCAACACATTTTAAAATGAACTTTCTCTTCTAACCTTCACACCTCAGGTCTTGTCTAATGTCATTGGTAGCAAATATGTCTTTAACCTTCTTGTTGGGACACTACGGTGGCTCACCGTGTAGAGCGCATACCACATATTTCCGTGACAGCCTTTCTCCATGTCATCACATCTCTCTCCCCATCTTTTCTGTCTATCTATACTGTCACCATTGAATAAAGCAGATATGCCAAAGAAAATAATAATAATAATGATAGTAATCTTTAACCTTCTTGTTTTTTACACCAGCTGAAGAGCAGCGGATGCGTCTGGTATTGGACAGGTGGGAGATTTTCTTAGAGATGAGGCGAATGAAGGCCAGAATGCTTGAGTCTGCTCTGCAGCAGAAAAGACATGCAACTCTACGGTAAAAAAAAAAAGATGTCAGATTTCTATTTTATTGCGAACGAGACCCACACGAAAGAAGCACTGAATGGGTCATTAGTTAACATGACTTGTGTTTTTTTTCTTTTTCGTTTTTTTTTTTTTTTTTTTTTTTTTTT